>VNJQ01005006.1:0-43874 GCA_008042515.1 Drosophila truncata | reverse complement strand
CACACACCCCCAGAACATCACAGAGCCTCCACCATGGCTTACTTTTTGGCAAACGGGTCGACTTTTCTGCCTTTGTACCATTGGTAGTCTTACAAAGAATTTATTTTTTGATGCATTATACTCAAAGGAGCTTTCATCTGTCCATAGAACGCTTCTCCAGAACTCTTTTGGCTTATGGAGATGCTCCTTTGCGAAAGACAGTCTTTTGAGCTTGTTTGCTTTCGTTATGTATGGTACGTCCTTGGCCTTGTAAGTCTTAAAATCACTTTCTTTTAATCGTCGGTGGACTGTGCGCTCACTAATTGGATTCTCAGCTGTCAAATTAAATTGATCTGCTGCAGATTGAGGCTTCAGAAAAACATTTTTTTTAAATTCCCGTACAAGGACTCTGTCTTCACTGAGCTCTGTCTTGCGCTTAGCACCTGATCTTCTTAAATTACGCAAGTCGTTATGTTTTTTATACTTTTTAATTTGGTAGTGCACAGTTTGACGCGACACATTAAATTCATTGGCAATGTCTTTGACTGCTATTCCAGCGTTAAACTTTGCTACCATTGAAGATCTGGTAACCAAACTTAGCTCAGCCGTTTTACCCATTTTATTTAATAATTTTAGTAACTTTCTATTTTAATAACAAAGTTTAATATTAATCAAAGTTAAACACAGAAGTTGTTTGATTCTCGCGTGCTTAAAAGTGTGAAAATATTTTTATAAAGATGCTGTCAAAATACTTGTGCCACGCAAAAAACCGTTGTCTGCATGCATTCTTATCAGCAGAAAGAGAATGCAAAAGGTAAACGGACTAAAATTTAGCATGCACATAGCTAAAAATAGATTCTTTGTTTTGCGCCTCATTTTCGCACCGTTATTTGACGATTTCAAGAACCGCTAAGCTCAATAGTCAAAAAAAATTTCGTCAAAATAATTATGCCGACTAGTGTATGAATATTCATATGCGAACAAAAGACAACACTTGGATATTAATCTCAGACTTAAATCTTCAATCGCCGGGTCAGGCAACATGTTTTAGTGAGCGCAGAAAAACGATGAAAGAGGAAAATGAAAATAAAAATTGTAACAAGTTGAACGTGCTGCTGAGCTGGGCATTAATAGGTTTTTGACTTGCCATAAAACCAACACAGAAACTGAAACTGAAACAGAAGCCACAACAGAGTAGCAGAGAAATGAGTTGTCCATTCCGCTGAGCGGAATGATGGCCAAGAAAATCCCCTCCTAAGCTCGAGTGAGCAGACCAGGGCTTAAATTGCTCACCGGCCTTTAAAATATTATTTGGCCAAAAATCATAGAGACACAGCCAGAAATTGTTCACGTAACTCGATTCAGTTCAAGTTGAACATTTTTTGGCAGGTCTTTTTGGGGTCTTGATTAGGTTTGCCTGGCTTGAGCTCGAGTTGCTCTTGTAATTGGCCTGTTGCGGGTCTGTGGCTAATAGCATTTGGCCGGTAATTGGCCGGCGATGGGTTGGGAAATTAATGCGATTCTCTTGCACCGAACGGACGTTGCCATGGCCCTTAATAATTATCATGGGATTCCATCCACCGCTCCGCCAGTGTCCAAAATGAAAAAAAGAAAGAATTGACGCAATTAGGTTTGTTCACATCATTTTCTAGTCTGACAAAACACAAAATATCGGAGACATTTCATTCGGGGAAGTTACGAAAAAGGTGAAACTCAACAAACAAACTCTTTTGATTTTTTCTCTCTTCCGCTTGTCACCATTTTGGTGTTATAAAGTAAAGTTATAAAGTTAGCAAATGATGATCCAATAAGGGAAGTTGTAAACCAAGAAATAAACCGCGTTTATTTTTGAGATTTTTGGTAAAATATTTAATGAATGTTGCGGTGAAATATTTATACAATATATAATATAAAAAATATAATATAATATAATATAATATAATATAATATAATATAATATATAATATAAAAATACAATATAAAAAAAAAAATGTTACTCAAAATTAAAGAAGAAAATTACTAAGATGTTAAAATGTAGATGGAAAATTAAAAATAAATATTAATAACAAAAAACTAAAGTTTTGTGGATTCCCTTTCCAGTAATTAGTTTTTGTCAACAAAATGTAACACAACTACGAAGAATTAGCTTGGAATTTAACTTCCGCTTGCCCTAGCTTGGACAGGACCTTTTTAAGGTTGCCCTTTTTTGGGAAACACAATTATAGAAAATTGAATTCCCTTTTTTTTACTTAATTATACCATCTCGGAGAGGCAGGAGAGGCAAGAATCTGCGACCCCTTAAATATATATTTTTATATACTCTTTATTGTTAATCAGATACAATTGATTTCCAAGTTTTTCTGGCCCGGCTGTAGTTTTCTTACCTCTTTTTTTTGTTTATAAGAACTAAACTAACAATTTAATTTCCGTTGATTCGTGCTTTCACCGAACCTAATCTAATTTTTTCTCAATTTCCCTCATATTATTAGAAATTTGATATGAACGCTCAGGGTTTCGAATCCATTTATCGTTGTACCTGTTACACTCCCACCGACCTTGAACTCTGTGGGGGTAAACAAATTTGTTATCAGTTTACTTGGCATTTTTGTATTTCCCTCGACTTTTATTTTTCATTCGAATCCATTCTATTCAAGTCTATTCATTTGTTCACTGGAGATACGTACGTACATACATATTGTATTGTGTATATACGAGTTTGTATATAAGTTGGTATTATTGTGTGCTCCTATGGAGAATCCATTTACATTCCTTCGCCGAGCAATCAATTTTCTGTGCTTTTCCGTCCTTCATTTATCTATTCAATCAGGGAGTCGACCTCAGTCACAAGACATCCCCAGAGTTACATACTCTCCTTCCTCTTTACGAAAACATTTAAAGCCGATTGAGACTTTTCCCTTTTCGAGGGGGGTAATCCCCTTCGTGGCCCAAAAAGCCAACTTTTTCAAAAATTCATTTTTCGCAGCATTTGTACTTTTTGCCCGGTTGCAGTTCACCCCGCTTTGCTGTTTGCACTTCTGTTTTGCCTTCTTTGCATTTTCCGCTTTCCACGGAAAGCATTTTCTTCTTGTTGCTCTGCACTCAATCACTCTATCTCTATCCCACACACCGAATGCCGTCCGCTTGCTATTTTATTTGCCGATTTAATCGCGTCTTGAAGCTTCCTTCCTGTGACTGTTTCTCGAGGGGATCGGGGCTCGGGGCTCGGGGCTCGGGGGCCGGGACAGTGGCATTTTGTGAGGCGTAGTTGCCGACACGCGCACACAGACTCATAATCAAATGTAATGTAATGTGCTGTGAGGCAATCTATAACCACCGGCCATGCAACAGCTTGCCCCCGGTGGAAAAGGGGAAAAAGCGAAAGATGAGAAAATGATTACGAAACTCGAGTGGCGAAAAAGCGAGCAAACGAGCGACTTGAAGATGCCAACGCTCTATTAGAGTTTTGAGAACATTATACGCTTGTTATCGTCATGTCTAATCCAACGATATTGTCCGGGGATTCTGGGAATTTCGATTCAATTCCGATACGAGTGGGTAATAAAAGAGATGTCTAATGTTCCCAACGGAGCTGAGGACTGGTTGGGAGCTGTTAGCTGAGAGTAAAGTTAAGTAATAACTTGAGCGGAAAATTTATGACACTTCTTGAGAATTGCTGCCTTTTAATAAATTGAGACACAGTATAAAATTGTAGGAAGGAGGATTGAATAAATCATTACTTTGAAAAGAGGATATTGAACAAGTTAATAATAAATATATTTCGTGGTAGATTCTTATTGCAGAACCTTGAGTAAATGATGTACAAAGTAAGAATTATTAAGAATTATTATATACTAGCTACTTCGTAGCTTCTAGTTTTCATTGAATCAATAAATACTAATTTGTACAAATTATCTAGGTAGTGATGTATTAATAATGTCTATTACAAAGGCACATTTCACTCATCCTAAATCATACATTTACGCATGGAAGAGATAAATGACGAAATAATTGCAGAATTAGTTACAGAACTTGTTAGGTTTATTTCCGTTTACCTAAAGAAATGCGGTAATGGATTGTCTAATGAAGAAAGTTTGCCTTTCGCACGTTTATTTTATTGTCTGCGTTTCACATAATCATCCATTGTCTGGGGGTTTTTCCTTGAGGAAAAGGCTACACATTAATTCAATTAAACGGATCAATAGATCAGCGAACTGCAACAGCAATCTAACTATTTTATTTTTGTGTGTGTGGTTAGCAAAGTCGCTGTAAGAACATCTTAATCTTGCTAAAAATTAAGCAAACCCACGACTGGTCAATGGCTCGGTGCGACAGACAGCACAAGTCTTTGACTTGTTTCTGCCCCTGCAGCCCGCTTTTGTTTATTTATTCTCACTTTTCACGTTTTCCACTTTCCCCATTTGTTTGCCCTGCCACAACTGTGACATAGACGTACGTACACACACGTTGAGTATGTATGGCCTGGACTGTGACGGTGTTTGCTCAATAAGTCAGCCCTGGGGGGCGTCGACGGGGCGTATGCTTGATGTTGTGCCAGTTGAAATAGATGTGCACGTCGATGTGCGGATCCATGAGTATGGATGTCGATGCCAGGCGGACGGTTCTAGTGGGCCACGCGAATCGTCGACGAGTCGGCAGAATGTGTCAAACAGTAATAATCAGCTTCAAGGCGAAGCCAGTTGACAATGCTCGCACATCCGTGCTAACAGGCGGGCAAACAACACACATTACATCCAACACTCGGCACGAAATAAGGGGAACAGCTCAAAAAAAAAGCCCATAATGCTCCTTACGTATTCGTATTCTGTCTCTTTATCCTCCATACACTTGGGAAAAAATATGCCATTACTGAAAACGCTGCTTAAGCCGTCTTACATACTTTTGATTTATTTTTATTTTTATCAATTTTGCACAAACTTAATATTTTAAGTGTATTGTCACATTATTTTCACTGTTCTTCGACGGACTGACAAAAGTATTTCGGGACCACGCTGCGTATGCGTTACATTCTCTCAGCTTCCACTGCCTTCGGCTGTTGCCATTAAACGCACATTATACATAAACTTTTCGATGCATCGCACTTTCCGCCCGCTGACAAGGGTTAAGGGTTCGACGTTAAGCCCCAAGGAGATGGCCTCGAGGCCAGCCTCAGTATTCACATCAACATCTACGTCAGCCCAGACCGGAGCAGACCCCATGTCGCAGCGTCTTATCAGGCGAATTGAGCCCTCATTCGCACGCAACAAATATGTTTGTGAAAACAGAAAAATAGGCAAATGTGGAAAGGCAACCGCAGTTTAAAATACTCTAGAAAATTATTTATATATTAAAGAGATTAAATAGTTAAAAAAAAATAAAAAATTTTATTGGCTTCACTTACAGAATTTCCAAAAAGAAAAGCCTTTGCATATCCTTACAAAGGTTACTAATTTCTTTGATAACCTCACAACCTGTGCAAATATTTCTTTCTTCTCCTTGCTAATTGCCTGACTAATCCTGAATACATATAGTAGCACACGTGTGTAAAAATTATTTGTATTCTGTCACTTAAACTCCGTCCCTTAATCAGTCACAGGTGAGGCTTGATTCGAGGCACTGTAAACGACATGCAAACAAATTGACAGAATCATGCATCTATAAATAGGAATGTCTGGACAAACATAAGGACAGAAAAAACCCGTCTTCGGGAGATTGATTGAATTTTCGGTTCGGACGAAGGAATGACAAATGTATGCAGGATACTAGAAACGTGTACAAATAGAAAAAAGAGCTTTTCCAAGCATTTAAAACAGCTCTCAGAGGCTGTAGGACCCCTTGATTAGGGTGTAGGAGCTGCAAATATTTATAAATATATGTGTATTTAGGTATGTAAAGTCGGGGCAATGTGTAGAGGAATGTGGGACCTCTGAAATAGAGGTACTCAGAGTCGACGATGTCGCGCGTTTGACTGCACTTAATGAAGCCTGCCCGAGCCTCACCGTGCCTCCGCGCTTCGCGCAGCGCCGACTAAATTGACTTTATTGTTGTGCAAATAGGCGCGCTCTCCTAGTCTGTCGCACTTCTCGTTAAGTACGTATTATAATAATATATTTACATACTCGAGAGGAGCGGAGAGAAGCCGGAGGCCTGGGCAAACACCCATTGCCAATGCGTGCGTCTGCTCATTGTACTTAAATGTTATAAATAAATAAAACATGGGCCATGCTGTGCAGTCCGCAAAACGCGCTATAAATATTTCATGGGCTGCCTCAACGCACACAAAGCGCTGTGTCATTTAAATAAATAAAATTTTCAATAAGCCTTAATTAAATTAAGTGTAAATTGTATTAAATGTTTGCTTACAGTTGCCATCGTTGCAGCTGCAAAGCGCGCGACATGCAAACGAAACTAAGTTATTTGCCTTTCAATGTTTTTTTTTTTGCTCCCATCAGGAATGATTTTAAATTTACAGCGCTGCGGTTCATGAAAAATAAATTGTTTGCTTTTCTGGTTATTGCAATTTCAAATATAAATATTTGTTTAAGAATCACAGCAGTAAAAATGGAAGTTTATCAATGATAACAACTCAAATACCCTTGCCTATCAATCATGAAAGATGGGTTTTATGTTTATTTATGCATCCTTAGCAGACAAAATAAAATATAATTGCTTAAATAATAAATAAATGTTGCCGTTTTAAATATATAAATATTGTGGTTATCGAAAAAACCCACAATACTTTAATGTAGCGTATAAAGGTGTGAAATATATCCATGCAGACAGGCCAATATTTATTTGACAAAAAATGTGGACTGAAAGTAATCAAATAAAATAATTCTTTCATTTCGCGTGGAAATTGCAAAAGCTGCTTTTTAAAAATTTTATTTAAAGCATGGAACAAAGGGCAACTCATGTTCTTCTTTCTCTTTTTAAAACTGATAAAAAATAAAAGCCTTTGCAGTTTCTAAAAATATTTTATAGGCTAATTTCGCTATTTAGGTAATAATTGTTTCCATATTTATCCCAGTTATACAAGCCTGTTAATTCTCTGAAATTTGTTTGTCACTTCTTTGACGTATTTTTGGCCATCGCACAACAGATAAGTTTCGTTTGCATATGTACATAGTATGTGGCTTATCTATACAATAATAAATTATATGGTAACCCGCTTTATGAATGAACCTTTTGGCTAAAAATAAATAAACATTGCGGTCCCATGGGGGAGCTTACTTCGGCAGTGAGTGTTGCTGATGGCGCTGGAAATCGTCAATAAAAATAACAATTGGTAATTCCGTTTATTCGTAGACGATGGAATATTATTACTGCAAAAGCTTCTGCGGGTTAATTTATGCGGAAGCGGGAATATGTGTGCAATTTAACGAAATTAAGCTCTATTATACCGAGAAAATAAATGATAAGCCCCACAAAGTGGATATGATATTTTCACGAAAACCCAACAATGTTATACGTTCTCCTTGGTCCTTACACATGATTAATTTTGTGTAAACCAGCAACCAATTTGAAATGTTTGATTAAAAGGCAAAGCATAAATTTCTCTTTATGGGGATGCCGCACTGGGAGTCGTGACGTGGGGAAAAGGTCGTGGTCGGTCATTAATCTTCAGCATTTTAGCAACATTTTCACGCATTTGCACCCAGACATCAGACCCACATCAGACCCATAATCCAGGCGTTGTTTTCCACCTCGAACTCGCTGGATATACCAACACCACTACCAATACCAATACCCCCTTTGGACGCTTGGACAGTTTCGACTGAGCTGCCAGCGCGTTTAATTAATATTAATTTGCATTCCATGACATTGAAGCTCAAACTGAAACTGAAACTGACACGGTGACGATGAGATAGCGCCACTGACCCGTCGAATTTATTCGCGAGTTGTCCAGTTGGGACAACAAAGTGATCAATGGACCCAATCAATGCCTGTGTCACGTCAGCGCAGCATGTATCTGTGCCTCAACTTGATGACTTAAGCTGGGAAAAGTGAAATTTAAGGTATTTTCTGGGTCGGTTAGAGCGGGTTATAAAATAGCTGGTGTACAAAATTATAGGAGAAGTTTATTGCACGTTATTATTCTCATCTCTGTTACCCATTAAAATATATTGAGATTAGGCTATTAAAGGGTAACCTGTTGTCCGGCATTCATCTCCCTCGCTGTGCACGATTTTTGATTGCTCTTAATAGCGCTTAGGCTGATGTGTGTGGAGTCTTTTGTGTGTGGGAGTGTGCGCCTTTTAATCGCCTCAATAGATTTGACATTCAGTTAGCAGAAACGCCAGAGCGACCCAGCAACAATAATAGTCACTTTATTTCGCTCACTGTCTGGGGAACGGTTTGGGGAACGGCTTTGGGAATGTGGTTTGGGGATGGCGGGCACTTGATGGCGCTTAGCGGTGCGTGGCTCATAATTTAACTTTTCAGCGGAAATTCCCACAAGGTGTTCCCGAAAAACCCCGCCCCTTCCACCGCCAGAAAAGTCGGCCGCGGGTGTGAGACAACCGCACAAATTACAAACACAAGGCCGACATGAAGACAGCAAAAAACAAAAAAATAAAACCAAGCAAAGCAATTTAAAAATTTACGACATTCCACACTCATTACACCTTACGGGTTTTCTCGTTTTTCCCTATACTTTTTCTCGGTTCGGTTTCGGTTTCGACTTTGGCCATCGGCGGTCCGCTGGCGCCACGCCCCCTGCGTCCAGGTGCGCCCATGCGAATTTTCGCATACAACTTCCGCGCGCAACTTTTGGGTTTTTGTATGCAAATTTTCATTTCTGGTTCTGAGACTCTTTTTTCTTCTCCTTCTCCATTTGCTCTGCTTTGTTTTTGTGCTGGGAAATTGTTCGCTGTTGTCGTCGTTTATTCTTGAGCTGAGTTGACTTGGGCTTGGCTAAGAGCGGTCCGAAAAGAAAAACATATAGAAGTGAGTAGAGTTGAGCGCGACGACTTGGGGATGCCCAGTAGCTGCGAGAGGGGTTTTCCAACAGACAAATGTAAGTAGGACAAAACATTTTTAAGTGTTTAATAAAGGTCATCCAAAGCAATGACCAAAACTTTGGTATTTAGGTTTTTAGAAAGATAGTTAATCTGCTTCAAGAATGGCTGATCTCCTTTAGCATCTAACTATTTGTTTTGTAGAAAAAGTACTTCAATATTAATAGAGGGATCGAAACTAAAAGCTCTTCTAGTTGGTCCTTGCACTTAATATACCCTTGCAACCTAAGATACCTCTTATAAAAACAATGGACGAAGCAGAAGAAATTCTCCTGCCTTATCGGTTGTTGCTGTTCGAAATGTGTGTAAGAGTAAGTCGGGGTGGCTCCCATTCTGAGAACCGAATTCCACCGCTTGGTTATTCACGTTCTTTGGAGTCCGAGTCAAAGTATTTGCATTATTGCTGGCGCTGCTCTGGCATCGCGGAATTACCTATAATGACGGTCACTTTGGCTGCGAGGGCTGCTCCTCCAACGGTCGCCCACTGATGGATGGCTTCCTCTCGCTGGAAATTTCATGATCATTAAGCAGTAAAGTTCTGCTCGAATGGGGGGAATTAAATTTGGCATTACCAGAAGCTCTGTGATGAAATCTCATAAAAAAAAACTGATACATTTAATGGCAAGCATGCTCAATTCCTTTAAGTTTATTTGGCCTGAAGGGAACCTTAGCATTTTTATACATTTTCATTTTCTTTGTTCATTTACTTATTACTCAATTGTATGCTTTTTGGTTCATATAAAAGAAGAATGTCGTATTAAAGAGCTTAATTTAACTTTTTCTTATTTATTTGTGCTGCAATGTTGTCTTCTGTGATTTCTATTATTAGCTTGTCCAACTTTTTCATTAGTCCTATAACAAGAACAGATAAACAAGCGAAAAAATGTAAATTCAGTTTGCTTTTGTTTAAAAGAAGTGCCATGTTTTTTGTTCACTTAAAGGAAAACCCACTGGCTTTGGTTTTTTTTTGTATGGTTTAGTGTAATGATTTAAGTGTATGATTTAAAGTAAATTTGTCCCTCGAAAAAATGGTTCAGGAAGAACTCTTAAATATTAAAAATACATTTAAACAAATTCCTTAGCAAGCTGAAGGTTGATGTAGGTCAGCAAATGCGGTACTGCTGATAGCCATGAAAGGCTTTCCACTTTTCTTTCACAAGATCTTTGTGCCTCTTTAGGTGGAATCGTTTCTTTAAGTGCATTTCATTCATTCCCCATAGTGCTTGTGACTTGTTCCCATTGTCCTTGTTATTTGTTTTTGGACTTGTAAGTGGCTCAAATAAAGGAAATGGCCTGCGAGGGGGAGAAGGGTATAACGACATCGTTCAAGTTGAAGGACATAACTGAATTTCGGTCGTTGTGTAGTTCTTGCCTTCTGCTTTATGAAATTCAAATTGCAAATGGGAAAACCCGAGAAGCAGAAGGCGAATGGCGACTAGCAAAGGGCGGAAGAAGGAGGGCGGCAAGAATCCGTAATGACTTCTCCGTCTCTGCTTCACGGAGCGTAAAAACTAATTAATTACACGTGCAAATTGTGATAAATTCCATTTGCAGCACTCCTTTCACTCTAATAATTCATTTTTTATTGCATTTGGTGCTTCATAATTCCATTTACATGGAGCATGTAATGACGGAAACTTGTTCTGGTATTTTCCCATGCAGATTTCCATCGATTTTTATGGGCGAGTGGGCGGTGTGTTGTTGATGGTACCCTGGTGACCACAACAAGTGTCCTTGCGCCAGTTAGCCATCCGCAGCCACACAGCCACACAGCTGCACAGCCTCACAGCCTCACAGCCGGTGCAGTGCACATCTCATTTTGGAGCACTTTCTATTTATATTCCTCTGGCCTCCAAGCGGTCACTGCATCCTCCTCCGTAAATGAATTTCATTACGCACTGTTTTAGTTATTTTTAATCGCACGACCACCACGCACTTGTCCGATGTCTAAATCTGCATCTCATTAGGGTGATTCATGTTGGGGGCGGAGAATCTGTTTAACATTAAGACATTTGCCACTTTGATCCCACCCAACGGCATGCAATTTCAATTCATTTGAACTTGAGAGCTGAACAAGAGAGTGCCAAGTCCTTATAATTAATGCCTGCAATTGAACTTGACCCAAAAAATGTGTGATAATTTTACAGACGATGGCAGCTGCCAAGGCGAGGCATTGCTCGAATTATCCCAAGTGGGAGGACGATGGGTGGGAGGGAGGCTGCATACACTTCGAATGGAAGATCCTTGGAACAGCCAAGCCTTAAATTGAGAAACTCTAAACCGTTTGTCTGCGTGATTTATGGGAGGAGCAAAAGGGTCTAAATGGGTCAATTGGTATCCCTTGTAAATATTACACGAATTTATGAGCTTCAAGAACGAAGAGAATTCCCGTCATTCGTTGAGGTAGGGCTGAGAGCATATGTGTAAATTTATTTGTGGCTTTAAGAAAATTAAACAAGGAAGATGATTTATGTAAGGCTTGTAAATTATTAGTATGTTATAGGTTAAAAATTAACCTAATTAACCTAATCCATGATTAAAACCAGTCTTCCTTGAAGTCGTATCATAAGTAGTCTAACTATTTTTTGTGTAGCTGCTTGCTAAGCCAGCTTAAATTAATTTATTCATTCCAGAAAATTATCATATTACTTTATATGCGTATTATTTTATTTAAAGCTTCAATTAGGCTATAATATCCTTATTGACATTTCACTAATCATTGACATATTTAATTATCCCAGTAAAGTAACATAACGATTGAATTTGCCCAGAACACAATTGAAATTAGTCAAATTCAGGAATATATGAACATCCCAGGACTTAAACCATTTTCCTTTAGGCCTGTATTTTTTGCTAGCAAATAAATGTAATTTCTTGGTTGCTGTGAAATAGGTTTTGCATGTCTGAAAAACAGTTTGCTCTGCCCAATAAGCTTGACATAAACTTAAAAATTCAGTAGTTACATAAGTGAATGGGAATTTCACATGTTATGGTATGAGTATATCTTTTATGTGTTTCCTCTTATTTTTTGCGTAGCAAGTTTCGCTTTTGCCAAGTGCCTATTTCCTTTTATGCTAACATTTTTGACCCAGTTATGCGAATCCTTTCAGACTTTCAAAAGGAAAAACTTGGAAGGCAACACTCTTTCTGGTATCTCCACATACACTTTCCATTCCCTGCGTTCACCACTCTACCTCGTCCTTTTATAATCCCATCACTCAAATTGCAACTACACTTAGTTCTCAGATCCAACTCGCTTCTGTTTTCGTTTGATATCAAATGCATTCATGTTGAGTTTTGTAATTAAAACTGTAATTCTACGTTGACGGAGGGGGAAATGGGGGACATTAGCATGCAAATGTATGCGTGACAGAGGGAAAAGCCATCCAAGGTAACCCCAAACTCCCTCCCCCCACACACACAGCCTCTATGAAACAGAGTCTGCTTCGGCTTGATAAGTGGGAAAAGTGTAAAAATTTCGTTGCATACTTGCCAGCGTCGAAATGAAATTGCGGCTCCTGCGGCAGCTGTGACAGCTGGCACGTAATGCTATACCCTCGCACACTCACAAGGCACGCATGTGTGCGAATGTAAATGTAAATTTAATTGTATTTACTATGGCCAGCAGAATAGTAAACACAAAATGGAGGCCTTTCGAAAAATATTACAAAACAAAACTGTCAGTAGGAGACAGCTGCCAACATAAATGTTTGAAAGATAAGTCAGAAAATCGCTATTGTTTAAGCTTTAATATAAAATTATTTGAATTAGTGATTTTAAAGCAACTTAGGAGTTAAATAACATTTAATTTTAATATTTACACCAAGTAAAATACGGTATATTAGGGGTTTTAATTACAAAACACGAGTCTTAATTACAATATGAGTTTGTTGACAGTTTTGTTTAACTAAACTTAATTTTAATGGATTATATTTAAATAGCGTCCACAAGAATAATAACTTACAAGATAAAAAGCTTAAGATTTCTAGGAATTCATAAATTAAGGGCAACCTTTAACATTTAACCTCTTAGCGCAATAAAAGTTTATTTACTAAATTTGTAAATACATTTTAAATGTTACTAACCTAAAATATTTTACAAATCATATATATTTTGAGTTTTAAATTGTATTTTCTAATTATAAATGCAATTTTAGTTCGTCGATCAAATTTATTGAGCCACAACTTGGTGGATTATATTAACAAAACTTTGATAAAGAATCTAATCATCTCAGATTAAAAGCCAAGGGTTTCTAGGAATGCATAAATAAACTCAAGGGCTATCTTGAACATTTAACCTCTTGGGTGAAATAGCACTCAGTTGATGGCAATTTTGATTACATTCAAAGTGCAATCGTTTCTAGGAACTTTACATAGTTTACCTTCAACTAAAACTAATCTTTTCTAAGGAATTTTCAGTTAGGGGGTAAATGGTAACTTTGCATTTTATCAAACAGTTTGCACTATTACTTTGATCGCGATTGTACACGCATCTAGGAGGTGTTAAAACCACCGGCAGGCGACTTGTAGCCGTCAGTCAATCAGAGAGATGGCGTCGCCTGTCGCCAACTTGGCCTGAAAGTTGGGCCAACCCTTTGCGGCTTTTATAATAATTTCAAGTGTTTATAGTTGGAGATGTGTATGTGTGTGGCAGTAGCATTTGGCAGGCAGTGTGCGGGCCCATTTGCAAGCTCGTATCTCTGTACGCCTGGTCGCCCGCCGCCGGCTGATGAGAGTTCGGATTTGGCTCGGTTCCTTCCTGGCCAACTTCCTGTCACGCTCGAGAGAAAGCGGGGCGGGATGGGTCTCTCCGATTGGTATATAAATATTTTCCCGATCCCGGAATCCCTGCTCCTCCTCTTCCTTAGTTCCTCTTCCTTGTTTGCCGCCGTACAGGAAATTTGAGCGAAGAAAAAAAAGGAGGAAAATCCATTTACGTAATTACTTGAAGTTAACTTTTGCTGCTGCAGAAGGATGCGCGCAGAGCGAGCCCTTTTCCTTATTGAATTATTAAAGAATTGCTTATTCGCTTATTGGAAATCTGTTCTCCCGCCGGTCCTGCCACTAGTTGAGTTACGACCAGCATAATTGGATGAAACAGGGCCGGGCACTCAACCTCAACCCATATCGATTGCGTTACACCCGAAAGTTTTCTCATTTTCATGGTCCTCTCCGACAACCGTTAATTATATTTGGCCAGCGAGAATTTTTTACGACGGTTGTTTTACCAAGTTTCGTAAGAAAATCCGCTTGACGTGTTAGTTTCATTTAATTATTGTAATTTATGCTTCATGCTTTTTCCTTCATCGAATTTGGAGGCTAATCTAAGTTCACTGGCAATTTTCCTGTGGCGGATGAAAAATTGAAAATTAATGGCCCCAAAATGCGTTACCTTCGAATAAAACTCATTAGGGACGCCATATAATAATTGCAAGCAAAAGCCATTTCCAAAAGCACATTATTTACCATAATTTTTGTTTTGAAAGACCAAACACTAAATCAGTGTCAGCTGGGACAGGTAGTACATTTAGTTTTCAGTTTCTCAACGGCCTCGTTTAATAGAAATTTATGGGTAATTCGATTTTTTTTTAAACAATTTTTAAGATAAATAACATAATTTATAGCTTAAAAAGAATTTATTTTAAGGAAGCTTTACAAAATATATTTAAGAAACCATGATTAAGGACCTGCCCTAATTAAATTTAAAATAATTACTGAAAGTAAACTAAACTTTAACATGAGTAATTAATTATCTCCATCCCACATCTTAAGTGTCTCATCTCAGATTACTTTTTACTCCATAAAATTCCATATATTTCCAATTAAATCGTATTGCTGGTCAAATAGAATAAGACGTTTACCGAACAGCAAAAGTCAACTTGGCTTAACTCTTCTTTTTCACTTACTAACTTTTTGTTGGACTTCTGTTCTTATTGCAGGCGTGGTGGCATTTAATAATGTAAGACTGCCCGGCTCGGTTCTGAAAGTAAGACTTGCCATTCTGTAATTACACACGAGTTCGGGAAGCGAAATAGGACGACGGAGGGAGTGACCCGGTCGAGGACGACGACCAACAAGTTGCCAGCAAAGAAAGCCATCCAGCCAGCCATCCCAGCCCAGCCAAGCCAAGCCCCATTCCAAGCCCCGCACCCCGGAAGTAAAAGCAGCAAAACGGCAGCCGTGGATACCAACGCGCTGCGCAGCTCAGCCACTGTGAAGGTGCCCCCGCTGCCGCTGCCACCCCCGCCGCCGCCGCCCCTGACCACGTCGCTGACAATTTGCCAGCCACCGCCACCCACTCCGCCCTACCAGAGGCTCACCAAGGCGCTGCAATGCGATCCACGCTGCGGCCACGAGGTAAGTGCGAATTGAAATGCTTGTGGCTACAGGAGAACTTTGGCGGGGAGTCTGGGACAGAGCGAAGGCATCCTTCAACCAAAAGGTCCCACCACAGAATTGAGGTGTTTCTTGATGGCTAAACCAAAGTCAATTAGAACAGTCATTGCATTGCGTGCAAGTTTTGATTAAAGACCTTGCCAGGTAAATTAAATCATACTTAAGCATTTTAAAGAAATAAATGATTTGTTTTTGTAGCTTATCTGTCATTAATTCATTAATTTATTTAAAATATATAGGATTTAACACATAAAAAGTATAGCTCAATGCGAACTGACACATATTTTCACTATTATTATGCGGGGTTCTTTTTAAATAACTAAAAATAAATACATTTCTTATTGGAAACTTAAGTATCATGTTTATTTTCATTGGTATAATTAAAATATTTATTATCGTTTGTATTATTTATGATTTTAATACGCTTTAATGTGAACAAATACATCACTGCGTATACGTAATATTTATATTATGATTATGTTGGTTTTTTTAAGAAGTCAAGTTAGTTTGGATAGTTAAGACCATAAATAGAAATATTAAAAATATTAAAAAAAACTCATTAATAGGAATTCATTTCTTATAAACGTAAGTGTTGGTTGCATTTTTTTTATAAAAATTATTAAAGTTTATATATCACTCCTAAACTGCCGTAAACCATTTTATGCTTCACTTATCTAGCAGTAAATCTGTTCCCTAGACCACACACACCTAAATGCAACCATTTGTTGTCGCAACAATTGAGTAAAATCCATCTTAATCCCGCCCTGCAGCACCACAGACTCGTTTAGATTAATGCGATTTGCAGAGCAGCCGTGACATAAAGCAAATTTCCTCGAGCACCCTTTTTACGTTCGGTGTTAGATCCTCGAAGGTTGCAAATTGTTATGGCGAAATTTATCTCCGCACCGCGTCATGAACTTATTGTGCCAGATTTTTGTGTCCTTGCGCAGGATGAATTGTGTCTCATATAAGCTTGAATGCAACCTGTTTGGCAGCGCACAGAAAATGGGGTTTACCTGCACCACCACCGCCCTGACGTCACAGAAAAGTCATTGTCGCTTGTTGTCGCCGTTTCTGCCGCGTTGTGTTTGCTGTGGGTGTGTGCGCCCGAGTGTGCGGCTGTGTGTAGGAGGTGTGTTTGTGTGTTAGCTAATACACGAACCCTCTGCCGCAGCGCTGCAATTATGTCTGGGTTCAAGGCTAATTTGCTGGTGCACCAATGGCGTTAAGGGAGGCTATTGCGTGGGGCACTGAAAAAAGGGATTTTTGAAATATATATTTTTTTGTAAAACCTTGATTTTCCTATGATTTTAATTTGTTTTTTATTTTAAAAGTTAAAAAACAAACAGTAAGCAACTAAAAAATTTTACAAAATTCTTTTCACTACAGTTTTGTATCTTACAGCTTAAATTTTAATTAGAAAAATCATGGTAATGGTGGAGTTTTTTTTATCTTGCCATTGATAAAAAGGAGTATTATTATTTGAAAAAGATTCTGATTAGTTAATAATTTAATAAATATATTTAAATTTCCTTTAAGAATTCATATTATTTAATTTGTGTTTTTACCTAATTTTATTTCAAGTGTTTTTTGAGCTCATTCACCGCTTGTGCGGGGATTGCGTTGCAAAATGCGCGTGTGACCGAATGCAAGTATCCGCATTACGTATACGCCGCGTTGCGCTGCGTTCGTTTGCTCATTCCTTAATTAACGCTCACCCCGCCTTCGCTGGCTCAAAAGGTGGATTAAAGAACAGAAAAAACACAAGCACACACTTACACACACATAAAGGCCAGCGCTGAATAGAGCGACCAGCAACAAGCAAAAAGCGGCCACGTCAAGTGCAGTCCACAGTTCAAATTACATTAACAAAAATGTACCGCACTTGACCTTGGCTAATTGCAAGACCACGAGGGCTTTTCGGGGGAGCGAGGGCATAAATTAAAGGCAGCGAGTTGTGGCCGGAATGGGCGCAGTCAATGTTAATTGTTAGAACATGTGTACATTGGAGTATCAAATAATCGCTGCATCGGATTGCTTAACCTCAGGGCGAACCTTGTCCCTGAGGAAAATGTTTGGGAAATGGCTCACACACCTGGGCAGGAGTTTTGAAGGAAACTACAATTATAAATATAATTATATTTCGCTTATGCATTTTATTTCCTTGCCTGATTAAAGGTTACCATAGGGCGGCGCATTGGCCTCTACAGATTTTGTGGCGACATCGGACGCGGCAACTTCTCCAAAGTCAAGCTCGCTGTCCACCAGTTGACGCGTGGTAAGATGACCTTATCACTTATCCTTTCTATAAATAAATAACCATCCCGATTTCAGACAAAGTGGCCATTAAGGTGGTGGACCTAGATCGAGCGGGTCTCGATGCCAAGGCGCTGCGAATGCTGTCCAGCGAAATAGCCACTCTCGAGTGTGTTCATCATCCAAATATTTTGAGGTATGTCCTTTACAGCATTTAAAATAAGAAAAGATTGCATTTATCTGGGTTTCCAAAAGGCTTTTCGAGGTAGTCGAGACTTTGGGACGGGTCTACCTGGTCACTGAGTGGATTCGCGGCGGGGAGCTTTACAACCACATAACCCAAGGTGGGCCTTTGAGGGAGATTCATGCGGCGCCTTTGTTGAAGCAACTCCTGCTGGCCGTGAAACATATGGTAAGTTGATAAATATAAAAGCAATTTAAATATTTTATTTCTTTCCCCGCACTTACAGCACAGTCTGGGTTACGTGCATCGCGACATCAAGGCGGAGAATGTTCTGCTCCTCTCGGAAGATCGTCTCAAGCTGGCCGATTTCGGTTTCAGCACACAACTTATCAATGGTGGGTTCAGTAGCCCCTTCATGGCCGCGGCAGCAAACTAATCAATTTCACGCCGGTTGACAGGTGCCAATCAGAAGCTCGACACGTTTTGCGGCTCGCCTCCGTACGCAGCGCCCGAGCTCTTCTCCGATGACCATTACATTGGTGCTCCAGTGGATGTGTGGGCCCTGGGCATCCTGCTTTACTTCATGGTGGTGGGCAACATGCCATTCCGGGCACCCACAATACCCGGCCTCAAGGCGGCCATACTCAAGGGCGACTATCTGCTTCCCGGCCAGCTCAGTTTGCCCTGCATAAGACTTATACGTAAGTACAGCTATAAAATATCCTTTCTATTTGAAATATCATTTATGTTCTTGCAGAACGCATCTTGATTCACATACCCGCTCATCGGCCCACCATCGACGACATGCTGAACAGCCAGTTCGTGACCTGCCCCAAGCTGAGCGCGGACCTTATGCAGTGGGAGATAAACCAGCATAGTAAGCCGGCAAAGCGATCGATTTTCTGGGTGCGCAGTAAGTCACATCGGCTGCGGAAGTCCGCCTCTCTGCGGGATCGATACGCCGAAGTGGTCAAGAAGCCGGCCATTAGTATGAACACGCGGCAGCAGGACGAGATGTTTGTGCAAAACTTCCTGCAGCCCATCGAAGTTGGTCACGAGTTTCTGCTCCAGGGATCGGGCCAGCTGAAGGAACCGTCGGCGCCTGTCGATCAGGCCAAACGTCCAACACGAAGGTATTTGCTATGTGGCAGTCTCAAGAAGAAGGTCACACCCCTGGAAACGGAGCCGGAGAAGCAACTGTCCAACGGTGGTCAATGCGCCTCGGCCAAGATCAATCCATGGAATATTCAGGTGGCCGAGGACTGTCCACTGTTCAAGAACTACGATGCGGAAACGGGCAGCTGTATTATGCTGCCCACAGCCACCGAAGATCTCAGCCAGCTGGGTGCACTGGAGTTCGAAGCCAGGCAGCTTCTGGCCGAAATGGGACTCTCCTCCGAGATGCTGATCAACGCCAGGCAGAGTGGACCCCGTTCCGACATCATTGGAGCCTACCGCATCGTGGTTAACAGACTGCAGAAACAGTCCTGGCTGGCGCGAAAGCACGTAGAGATGGCTCTACATGTGGAGCCCAAGGCGGAGAAGCGGATTGAGAGATCATGCTGCATACTCTAAGGCATACATAGTTGTTGAATGTTTAAAATACTACTCACCTGGTTCTGGTGGATCTGAGGATTCCCCAATAAGAGGAAAGGCAAACTTTTTCTGTAGTTTGATTAGGCATTGAAAAAAGCATAAATAGCTAGTCTTGGCAAGAGACACCAGATCCTTTTGAAACTGAGCACGAAAAAGAGCAACGAATGAGATTACAGAAAGATATATATTACAGTTCCCAAACTAATAAAAAATTGAATGAAGAAAAGCTGAGTTCAGGAAAGAAGTTGCAGTGAAAGCCTTTTCACAAAATAAAAGTTTGCCTTTCCGTGGGGATTAAGAGCCAAGAGATCACACAGATCAAGCCCAATTAGTGTCAATTGCCAGCTGCAAGGCCCGAGTTTGTTGTTAAAGTAGATTCCAACATTTCTTGTCCTTGGTTTGTTCATTCGAGAAAGTTCCTTATTTTTGTGCAGCTTCAGTTTGTGTCCAGAGGCGAGCAGTGAAGTTAATATATATATAGAGATATATACATATATAGTCCAAGTATTATGTATTTAGTTGTTGGTCCATTTTTGAGCATATACAGACAAGAATATACGAAACGAATATATATGAATATTATGTAGACACTTGGCGTAAAGCGATCGATCTCTTCAGGTTTTTCATGTACAACGTTGCATAAAAATGTTTAATTGATCATCAAAAAGCGTGTGTCTGTCTGTGTGTGTATGTCTTGCCAAATTGTCTCCCGTGGAGTCAATATCGCGTACAATAAAACAGCATTATTATGAATCGCAAAGACTCGCATTCGTACAAATCGTAAACATTCTAAAATCTAAATCTCAACCAGCTCGTCGTCTAATTATGCACTTTAGCCTTAGTTTATTGCATTCGCAGCATCGTCCATCGTCCTCCTCCTCCCCCCCTCCCTGGCCGCATCCTCAGCTGCTGCTCCACTTTCGCCTGGCTTGGCTTCGTCTGTTTTCGTCGCTGCGGCGCAGGCGTTGCGAGAGAGGGAGCTCGCTCCGTGCCGGTGACCCACTCAAATGATGGCTCTCTCACTGGGTTTTTTGCCGCTGCTGCCGGCGTCGCCGTCTCTTGCGCTCTCTTCTGTTGAATAGAGTGAATTGATAAGGCATGGGATTGTTGAGTTATTTTTTGAGTGGATTTTATAACTTTAGAAGACCTGCAGTAAGTATTAACTAATAAGAATAAGAAATGAATATGGAACATCTTCATTAAATAATTTCTTAAAAAAAAACTTCCAATATGGTTAATGAGTATAAAAAACTTATATGAAACGCGTTGATTATGTTGATCAACATTCATTAGTAGCGCCAACACAAATGTAGACGTTCTAGAAATTCAATTTTTATTATCCGATTTATTTTCATTAATATACTTCAATATTTATTTACTTTAAGCTAAAATTCAATTATATAGCCTAGTAAATGATTTGTTAAAGCGGAAATGTGCGAATTGAGGAACAGATATGAATGTTCTCACATAAATTGGTATCGTTAGCTGTTATAGTCTCTGAGATATGTGGTTTTATACGGACGGACAAACGACAAAAAATATAAGTTAATAACCTATAAATAAAATATATAAAAATTTAATTCTTTTTTTTTTTAAACAGCTCAGCTCGTGGTTCAGCAAGTAAAATATAACATTTGGATATGCAGACCTTCCTTTAAGTATTATTACCGCTCTTACCAACTATGGCAAACGAATCCGAGTCCGAAGTGCCCGCCGGCCAGTCAATGTCGGGCATGGTTGGCCAGTCGATATCCTCCGCCGTGTCCCAATCCACGGCACGAGTCTGGCTAATCTCGAACAGAGCCGGCGAACAAAGGCTGAGAACATCCTCCCGGAACTTGGTTAGCAGTGTTTCAAAACTGTCACTGGTCTTGCAAAGGAAGCAAACCGCAAGCGAGGGGTCCATGGCGGAAAAGCAGAGGCGGGCAGCGTGCTTTTGATGGTAGGTCTCGTCGTATTCTTGTTCTCCAGCTTCGGTTTTCTGGCCCACAGTACCAGTTCTTTGGGTCGTGTGCGGATCCAGATAAAGAACCTCGTCATCCACATAACCCAGGAAGTACAGAGCCTGATTGGGACGACCACCGATCATGCCGCAACTACTATCTAGTTCAAGGCATCTCTTTAAGGCTGGCACATAGATCGGGTTGATGTCGGTGATGCCCAGACGTAGGGGTATAATAAGGAGCAGCGGCTTCCAAGAGTCTCCTTCTCGACACAGCGAGTCTGCGAGCGATAAATTGTGATAGTTTAAAAAAAGGTACAGCTTCGGAATGGGCCTTAATATATTTTTGACTTACATACGTCGTCGAGAACCACAGTGCTGTCCATGGCTACGTGCACTGCTAGGGAGCTCCAGTCATCGAAGCACACCAGTTTTCTGCCACAAATAAATGGTAATAAGAGGTGACTTCGCCTTTCTGATAAGGGTATAGACACTTACTTAAGGATCTGGGCTACTGTATTCGGTCCTAGCCATTCTCCAACGGCCTTGTTTTGCGACTCCCCCATCAAAGCGATTTGGTGTATAGAATAGTAGCTATTCCTTACGTCCTCGAAACGGTTTACGATCTTGAGGTAGGTGGAATCCCGGCACTCTGGCGTCCAGAACCAGTCACGTCCCAAGTGGAGCTCAATCAGAGCCTGGGCAAGGACCATCTGTCCACAGCGGAGCATACAGCCCCATCCCTTGTCCGAGGTGAGTTGGACCTCTCCCAAGGCTGAAAATCCATGGCGGTAGGTGCACCACAGCCTTGACTGTATGTCGCGACGGATGAGCTCGAGTTCTGGTAAGAAGAAGTAATAATTATTTAAAATCAATCTAACTTCATGGCATTGTTTTTTTTTTGTCGAATAAATAGTTGGTCGGCATTTTTTATAAAAGATAAGAGCCCCCTGACTTCCCTAAGCCCTATGACTCATTTTGGGGCTTTACTATGTTCCCCTACTTACCCTGTATGGCATTAAATCTCTTGCCCAGCACCCAGACATCCGTGTTCCGCCTGGGGATATCCTCCGGTTCGCCGCTACCCACAGCCTGGCCAACGGCGCTGGCGAGTACGCTGTCCGGTCCCAAATACGCCTCGAAGACGCTCTCCATAATCCGCGCTAGCTGATCGCTGAGTCCCACCAGCATCTACTGCCCGAGAGGCGGTGGTAGAGGGGGCGTGGCAGCTGGATCGAGACCGCCTCCACTTCCGTTGTAGGCGTCGCCGTCTGTTGAGTTAATTGCCAGCGAATGACGTTTTGGTTTTTTCGGTTGAGGCCTTTGTTTTGGCCTTTGCTTGCGCTGGCAGCACTGCTCCTGCTCCGGCCCGAGGTCACAGCGGTGGCATTTGGTGTTGGCAGTGTCGGAGCCCTGATAGTTGACTAGACGAGTATTTTAATCAGTCGGCTGCGAAATGGCTTGGTTTATTTTCGTTTATTTTTTTTGTTGATTACAACGATAACAGCAACAGTGACGTCGCCTCTGGTGTGGCCAAATATATCAAAAGAAAATACTAAAATGTCTTTTGTAACTTGGTATTTTTAGAAATAAACACATTTTTTTGAATAATTAGAAAAAACGTTAATTTGTTTAAATATAGATTATTTGACATTGATTCCCTAATAATTTAATTGCAACGTTTTCCTTTTCTCGGCTTAATCCTAAGTACTCGATGGGAAAATGTCAATTCTATTTCAAAAACACTTTATAAAATATAGTATTTTAATTATCATTAATAAATATTATACTTTAAAAAATTTTAAAAATCAACTGTAATTGTCTAATTTTTAACAACACTTTTATTTCAACATAATTATTCCGTCACTTAGCTTAATCGAGGTACTAAGCCACTTTGAGGGCACAGAATTTGTTATTTAAATCGTAGAAATCATCTTCCGGTTCTGCATCCTTGACCAAGTCCGTATTGCGATCCGTATTAGATTCCTTAGCTTCCGCTTTCCTTGCCGCCTGCCGCTGCTTCTTCAATCGCTTCTTTTGTATCGCCTTCGCTGCCGACTCATCCACCTCCACTTCCTTCCAATGTGGAATGAACTCCGCGCACCAATCGAACAGATAACAATAGAAGTCAAACATTAACTTTGAGTCGGGCAGGAGGAAATTCTCGATGTGATAGCGAACATCCGTGCGATTTCTTAGCAGATCGTACATATTGTAGAGAAAGGCACCGCAGAATAGCTGATTCATTCGGGGACTTGGAAAAGGCGAGTCCAGAAGGGCGTTTAACCCATTGAGTTGATAGACCACAGCCTGAAATTCGGCAAAAGCGTGAATTACAGTCGATGAGTACAGATCGAACTTCTTTTTGAATATCTCCTGCATGTGGAAGTGCGGCAACAGGCGTTCCTGGGTCAAGTAGCAGTCCGATTTCGGCACATGTGGCATTCGATCTGGCACAGGTAGTTCCAGAAGGGACGACTTAATGCCACGCTTGATGCCTTCGGCGGCTTCCTTGTCTCTTACGGATCGTTCCTGCTTCAGAATCTTGCCAAATCTCTTGTGGAAGGCCTTAACCTCCCTCTCCGCGGGTATTGTAACATCAATTGTTCGCAAAACAATCAAACAGAGAAGCACGGCGTGAAGATGCAGCTGATCGCAGTGCTCCGACCGATGCAGCCAGTATATTATGGCCAGGAAGTAAAGCCTCAGATCCTCTGGTAGGTCTTCCAACTTTTTAAATAGCTTCTCTGTCCCCACATGAGGCAAATTGGACTCGAATATAAACCTTAAGTGTCGTGCGTCTGGGCTAGATGGGTCAAAGGAATATTTAGGCTCCTTCTCAATGGGCATCTTCAAATATTTTACATTGGTCACCCGAATAGCTCGCGTCAGATAGGTAAACTCGATGGGTAGTGGGGATCCTTCGTCATCCAATTGTGGCTCCGTTTTTGTACCCTCCACATGGTGGAGCAAGGAGAAAATATAATTCAAAATTGGCAGAGCTAGTTCATTTGAATCATGGAAGGGAAAGTGCTCGATCTGCGGATTATTTATGTACTTGCGCAGGTGAATAAGGTCCACAAAGAATCGGGAGAGATTGGCTGGGTATAGTTTGTCCAGAAACCATTGCGGAAAGAGAAGAGTTTTATCTTCTACTTCCACTTCTTCTTCTTCATCTCCATCTGATTCTGCTTCCTGATCTTCCGGAGCATCCTCTTCCTCAGGTTGGCCTTCATTCGCTTCTTCCTCTTCAGATACATCTTCATTCGAGCCATCCAAATCATCTTCATCGCTGAGTTCCCCGTCACTTGGCGGCTCAATATAAGGAAAGGCATTTTCATACTGCTCCTCAAAGAAATCGTAAGCGTGGCACAACTCATTTGAGTAACCAGAGATGGCTGCATGGACCTGGGACACAAGCGAATCTCGTTGACTCTGCAATGGATGAGAATCTTTATAAAGCTAGTTCAAAGAATATTAAGCAGCAACCAGAAGCCACCTTTTTCAGCCTAGATAGGACTTTCGCCAGGGCTGACTCTGCTGTTTCCTCCTTCAGCCATTTCAGGATTACTTGGATGCGTTTCTGCTGCTGCTTCAGCTTCCGACTCCTTCCAGCTTTGCCCATTCCGGCTGCAAAGAAGTTTCGGAAGGCGCTCCTGGCAATGTAGTCGTTGCCCAGTAGGGCTGCAAAGAGCGGCAACTTCTCTGCGCTGAGTGTGCCGCGTCCGCAGAGATGTGAAACCCGGTAAATGCAGCAGTCAAGGTACTTGTACGTCTTGGTATTCCCCTTGGACTTATCCACCTGGACTGGGGCTTGGATGCCTCCCACAATCTTGTTGGCCTTGGTGCGTTTCTCCACGTGCTTGGCCTCTTTGCGTCGAAGATCACGGGACTCTTGATTGGGATTGCTCTTATCTTTTACTTGTTTGGTGAGCACCTGCGGAGCAGAAGTAGCGTTAGCATAGGGACATGTGATATAGGAGCAGATATATATACCTTTACAGTAAGCGTGATGAGCGGTATATACTTCACATTGTGGATGTAAAAATCCGAGTCGTAGGAGAGCACCGGGCAGTTCAGTTTTCTGGCTAGCGCCGCCAGCTCATCGTCCGCCTCGAAGACACACCGCATCACAGGAACGCCGCAGTCCCGCACTGCATCCACGAACACCTCCTTCAGGTGCAGAGGGAATAGAGTTATGGAGTCATTCGGATTGATTTTCTTGATCACCGAAATCTTGCCCCGCAGTCGAGTGGCCACTGTACGCAACTTGCGCTCCTCATAGCCACCATCCATCAGAACATATGGCCGGATGCTGCACTCCGCCAGCACCTGGAAGAACTGCACCACCGCCCGGTAGAAATCGTCATAGTCGCCACCGAACGCAGAGTAGCTGCCAGTCACATCTTTGTACAAATTGCATGCCAGATTGTCACCGTCTATGACGAGCGCCGAGGAGTGGAGCTCAAAGGGCTTCAGATAGATCTCGGCGCGCTGCGCAATATAGCTGGTAAGGCCGCGAACTCCCATTGTTTTCCTGCTATTTGTTTACTTTTTGATTTGGACCGAGCGCGTGTTGCCTGAAAGAGACTGAGTTTGGTATAGAAAAAAATACTGAAAGTGGGACCGTATTCAGGGTTTTTAAATTATTTTTCCGCCAAGCTACGGAAACAGGAAACAGGTGCCAGACGAGCAGTTTCCTTAGTGGAAACTTGGAAGGCGCGGTGGTGCCTGGCATACAATGGAGGTGGCTTACATGGCCTGGCTGAAGTCATGATTGCCTTTTTGCCACATGCAGCGATGATGATCTGAGTTTTGATCCGGATTTTGACCATTGTACGACAGCGGATCTTGCGGTGCATTACCGAGGAACAGCCTCCTATGTCAGGGAGTTTGGTAAGATTACTTTGATGGCTTCATATGTAGGGATAACAAATACAATCTGTGTGATCTGCAGTTCACGCCGCCGTCAGAACGAAGAGATTCTAGCCTCCATGGAGAAACGCTGGAAGGGCTGGGCGTGTATAATGGCGAAGCGGAGGGCAGCCTCAGAAGCGGATGAAAACTCCTGAGCACCCTTATGCGAAGCAAAAGCACCTGTACCTGATCATACCGCAATCAACGATCGCCCCTATCTAAGCCTCTGAGTACTCCTCTATTTAATTCCAATTGAATTTCCAATTTTAATAATTATTTTTTGACATTTATTTCTTTTTTCGGTTTCTTCGGAAAACATTTTTTTTTAAGGTAAAAAGGATGTCGAGTATAATAATTGCCGAGGCCGCAGTCGGCGTGTATTTAGCAATTTTCAACAGCCGAGTCGATCTAGCCATGTCCGTCTGTCCGTCCGTCTGTCCGTCTGTCCATCTGTCCGATTATACGCAAACTAGTCCCTCAGTTTTGAAGCTATCTAATGAAACTCTGCAGATAGTCTTCTATATGCTTTCACTCCTACATAAGTCGGAAGGAGCCGGATCGGACGACTATATCTTATAGCTGTCTTAAAAAAAAAAATTTTGAAAAAAAATTATAATTTTGTCAGTTTTCAACATATATATGATATAGTCGCCCGATTTTCATGAAATTAAAATCGAAAGAATCGAAAGAAATCGAAGAATTTGGTGGAATTTCATTGAAAACTGACAAAGTTCTAATTTTTTTTCGAAAAATGTACCGATCGTTCCTTTGGCAGCTATATGATATAGTCGTCCGATCCGGCCCGTTCCGACATATGAACGAGTGAGAGTATATAGAAAATTAAGTGCAAAGTTTTATTCAGATAGCTTTAAAACTGAGGGACTTGTTTGTGTAGAAACGGACAGACGAACATGATTAGATCGACTCGGCTGATAATATATATACTTTATACGGTCGGAGATGTCTCCTTCACTGCGATGCTTCTGACTAAAACTATAATACCCTGCAAGGGTATAAAAATTCAGCCAACGACGTAAAGATAAATCGTAGCACCGCACTTCTCGGCGTAGCTACCATTAACACCTACTATGTATTTAGATCAAAGTAGGTATGTATATATTATATTAGAGCCGACATTCTACATTTGTTAACGCTTGATGAATAAATGCAACAAATGCTGATTAACAAATTTAAAACAATTCAATATATTAATATTAATATCAACCTCTGATTTTGATTATTTTAATACGTTTACAAAATTACACAACTTACGCTGCGAAGGGAATCCGTGGGAATCAAGTTAAAAACTTCATTCAAACCTTGTTGAAATTGAAAACGAAATGACAATTTTTATTCTATGTATGTATCGAACGTCTTAGGGTACTTTGGGCAGACACACTTTTTACGATTCTTATTCTTGGGCTTTATTGGCGGACTAGGATCTTCGGGTGGTTCAACCTGGTCCAACTTAATCTCATTGGGGTGGACATTCTCGTTGCACTTGGAAGACATAAACCCGAAGAAGTCGATATTTCGGACGTGGGAGTAAAATTGATCCTTGAACTGGAAGTAATTTGGATACACCTTGTGCTTCAGCATGGCCATGTAGAGGCTTAGGCGCTGTTGCTCCAAAAACATGCGTCGCCGGTGTTCTGCGTGACGACTCTTCCAGCTGCGCTTGCTGATTTCCATTTGCACCAACTTGCGCAGCCGTGGGTGCAGATGGAACAGAACCGCCCTATGCGAAAAAACAAAGTTGATGTGAAAGCCGTGTCTACTTGGTTAATCTTACAACTCACTTGTTGAAGCGATATCGCTGCTTCTTGAATTTGATCGTTTCAAACTCAGAAACGAACTGGTGTAGCCGATCCGTGTTGCTAAGTTTGGCTGGTATCTTGACAAAGATCCTTAAAAAACCACAGTTCAGAAGATGCATGCATTATCATTGCAAAACATACCTGGCGTTTAAAATAAATGGGAATTCAGAAACCGGTGGGTCATTCTTATAGAGCCGAAAGCGTGGAAACTTTTCCATATCCCTGTCCACCCAATCGTAGTGATTCTTCATTTGGCTATTTACCGACTTAAGTTTAGTCACATCGATAAAATAGTTTCCAGCACAAAAGTTATACTGTCCCAGGGGTGGAACAGCTGTAAACAACTCAAAGCCTAAGATAAAGCAATTAATTATAATATTCAGGTTAAAGTAAAATATTTGACCTACCTTTCTTTTGGCAATGCGAGTTTTGAGATTCTACAAAGTACTTGGTACGATATTTGGGGCAAAAGCAGTTGATAAAAGATGTTATCGTATCTACCCAATTGCGAAATGTGACTGATAGACTTTGGTCAAAGTTAACTTCGAATTTTATATCATCCCTGAAATAAATTGTAATTAAATAAATGTCAAACACGAAAATGAAACAATCAATTTAAACTTAAACATATCGCTGAAAACTACGTTATACTATTTTTAACTTTTTCAAAATTATCTTTTGTGTTGATTATACTTACAGCTGATGTCCGCAGTTAAGTCCGCATTTTGCACTCTCATTGCAACCAGGTTTTTGAATCTTAGTTTGTATGGTAGCATGATTTTTAAACGCCGTTAGCATCAAATTGTCGCACTCGATCTCCACAACCGTAGGATCAATCACCCCCATTTCCTCATCGCCATTGGAAGGTAACTCTTCGGAGTGTGTCGGGAACTTAGAGGTTTTCCTCATGCCCGTTTTCGTCCCCTCATCGGAGTCGGCTTGGGATGATAGAATGTCCGAGTCCTGTCCATAATGTGGGAACTCCCTTTCCGAAGGGTCCTTGAAAATGTGAACCCTCATGTTGTCGCAGGTGAAGATTGTGGTCTCGGTAATCAGATCCACGTTGGTAAATTGGATGCCTGAATAGGCACGGTGGTGTATAAAAACACTGTGTAGCATGTATGTAATATAGCTCATGTCATGGATGATCTCTCCCTCCTCCTCTTCCACCACATAATCGGTCCGAGAAGCGATTTTAGGCTGGTCTATGGAGGCGCAATCCGAAACTAATTCAATATCGGCAGTCTTTCGCAAAATCTTAAATGATTCCCTGGTCGAGGTATTAATGTAAAATGTTTCCGTATGCTATAAATATGAAAATAAAAGTTTTGAATGTAAATCTAAATTAACAAAATATTCAATAGAAGGAAAGTATGTGTAGTTTTGTAGACAAGCCTAAATTAGAACTAACCCTTTTATCTGAACTCCTAACATTGATATGCGAACTGCTCGAACTAATCTGTAAATCGATTTCATCCATCTCCATGCCAGGGTCCCAGCCGTCAATTGTTCCCGTAGTAATTACAGTGCCGTCTGTGTGGTAGCACCGCAGCTCCTCCAGCGTCCAGATCATTTTGACGCCATCGTCCCGCATCGAATACGCCTCGTTGGCGAAGTAGTCGTGCCACTCGCTGTTCCGATAGGGCTTGCCGCACCAAATCTTTTCGTCCTGCTGCACATGAACCACGCTGCCCAGAGAAGTGATCAGCTTGAGGTGGCGGTAGCTTAGCTTGTACAGCGGCATAATGAACTTAAGGAAGTTCATCTCGAATTGGATACTGGCGAATAGAGCGGCGGTCTGCTTGCTCTTGACCGTACGGAGTTTCCGACTTCCAACCGTTTCCTTGGAGGCACGACTCTGCTGGCCCTTCTTTGACACCAGACTTTGAATCGTGGATCGAAGCGCCGTGTCTGCCCCACCAGATTCTCGGAAAGTTGAGCTCTTCTTTGACTTAACCTGTCGGCACTTCTTTTGCTTACCCTCGGAGGAAATGGGATGGTAACTGCTGTAGGTCGACTGCGTAGAGCAAGCGTTGAGAAACTCCGAGTTCTGATCCTCCTCCTCCTCGTTGTCAGCCTCGGTTGTGCTGTACAAGTGGTATACCTCTCCGTTGTACCGCATGATCAGCACGGTGTCGGTGTTCTGATAGAAAACGATTACACAGCCGTAGGGCGTGCAAATACGCTTGCTCTCGTTGAGTTCATTTTCCTGTTAAACGTTGGTTTAATTTAAGAAAATCAAAGAAAAGAAATCGTCAAAAAATAATCTATGTTTCTATATACTTTAAACCACAAGACCTTTTCATTTCATTTTAAATTCCTAATAGCCTTACCTGGTATTGCCACAGGTTTTCCACGTGGGTGTCCTGGCAGAAGGTGGTCAGTCCGCTGGGGTAGTTCAGCACCGCCTTAGAGCACTCGCTTTCGCTGGCCAATGCCCGCACACTGATGCCATTCTTTGACTCGATTCGAACACAGTCTTCGGTGGAAAGGGCGTCGACAGCACTCCGGAAGTGCACCTCCTGACCACCGATCTCTAGCAGGAGAGATTTGTTCATCTGACGGAAATTCCATTTCTCCTCGTAAAGCACGATTCGGCCTTCCTCAAAGAAGTACTTGGAGGTCTTGCACTTTATCGTCTGTCGGGTGTCGTCCAAATTGTAGCCCTGTAGCATGCGGTGTCCTTGACCCAGACCCACTTGAAATACTTTAGAATCCGTGCCTTGGATATCCTTCCCTAGCGTACCAGACGTTCTAGCCGTGCGCCCCGGGGAGTTATTCAACTTCGCGGAAAAACGCCTAGTTTTCGTTGACGGTGCGTCTGGATTGATGGAGGATTTTCGGCTGCCCTGTTCCGTGGGCTTGTCCCTTGGCAGCCGACCCTTGATTGATCGGGGTCGGATGAAGATTTTGGGATCTACTGGCATGCGATCGTTGTCCTCACTGCAGGTGACCATAATTGTATCGCTGACGTTGGTGACCGTTTGGAAGCTCTGGTTGTCACCGGACATATAGCTTCCGTTTATGTCGTTAAACATTTTTGGGGTGACCAGGTCGTTGAGGAACTGATCCATTTCGTACAGTGTAAAGTCCCGGAAGCAGAGACGCGTTGGAATCACTATTTGCTTCTCATTCGCGAAGACCTCGTTCAAGGTCCTCCGGAAGGTGTAGAGCCGGATATTGGGACGCATTTCCTCTACGCTGAAGTCATCGTACTCGTTCACCAGCTGAATAACGCGCTGCATCACCGAGTCATCAGTGAGATACAGCTCGGCATAGCTCGGCAGGTATATAGGTTCGAGTTCACCGTTGTATTTTTGAATGGTAAGCGAATTGTTGATGTAGCCTGTGGTAAAATAACGCCGCAGCAGGTTGTACTCCAGACAGCCGCAGTAGACGTTCTGCATCACGGACTGGTCCATGTAGGAGATTATATTGGCCAGCAGTTTGTTGGCCTGTTCCACGAAAATGCGTTCGTTCTTTGCCTGCTCCGCGAAGATGCGTTCGTTCTTGGCCAGCTTGACCAAGCTCTTAAAGGCGTTAGCATATACCTTAACCTTGTCCAGCACTCGGGTTTGAACCGCCGGCGTTGGGTTGGCCAATAGCAGCACCTCCGTCTCGGTCATTACCTCCCGGGGGTTACCGAAAGTGCTCATTATCGACTCCAGATACAGGTAAATGGTTGCGTCGTCCGCTCGGGAAGCCGGCATCTGGCTCTTGAGATAGTGCCCTTGAATGCTCAGCGACTCGACCATGTGGAATGTACCCACCATAGACTGCTCGGGGTTCATCTTAACGTTGATTTGATCGAAAGGGTCAACGTAGTACAAGCGATACCATTCCCGCAGAGTCTCGACGTCATACATGTACCAGCTCAGTTGGTCAAACACATCATCGGTGAACCTGGCTGCATTGCAGGCGGACATTTGTGGCAGCTGTTGTTGGAAGATGCCTACGGGCTTTACGGCGGTTCGCTTCCGTAGCGAGTGGATGTCCCTCTGGATGGCCGCCATCGTCTCCTGGAGCTCTAGCACGCGACGGGGACGCGGCACCAGCAAGTCGTAGGCGCTCTCCTCAGGCAGGAAGTGGATTATCGCCCGCAATGGTTGGTCACAGGCCAGCAGCATTTTGTAGAATTCGTTGTCCATGTTTCCTATGATTAGGATCATAATCCTGGTCCACGAAGGATTGTCCCTGATGAACTAATGGTTGGATAAATGGATAAATTGTAAGATATCCGGGAGTAGGGCAATACTGTCGGCTGTACCGACTCGACTTTCACCATCATGAACTGCAGGTTTTTTATACCCTTGCAGGGTATTATAGTTTCAGTCAGAACTTTGTAACGCAGTGAAGGAGACATCTCCGACCGTATAAAGTATATATATTATCAGCCGAGTCGATCTAGCCATGTCCGTCTGTCCGTTTCTACGCAAACTAGTCCCTCAGTCTTAAAAAAAACTCAAAAACTTTGCAGTTAATTTTCTATATACTCTCATTCGTTCATATGTCGGAACGGGCAGGAAAAAACTGAAAAGTTTGTCAATTTTAAAAATTGTTCAGCAAAATCGATATTGACCACCTATTATTATTCCAGAATTTCGGTTTAAATTTCATGACAATCGGACGTTTATGTCCTATAGCTGCCTTAGGAACAACCAGAAAAATGACATATTGTCAACATATTGTCATGAAAATCGAACGACTATATCCTATAGCTGCTACAGGGACAATCAGGGAAATAATAGAACAAATCATAACTCAGCTGTTTCTTAACATATTATCATCAAATTTGAGATTTGGTTATTTATTATTATTTCAGAATTTCGGCTTTCATTTTATAGTTTAATTGCAATCCTGCCGATTGCAATTATATAAACATCGGCGACCCGAATTTAGCTTTCTTTTTTGTTTTATTATAAAATAATATTACTTAGAAATAGAACCGCCAAGGAGGGTTAAAGAACCTAAAACTGATAAAAAGGTTTTAATAACTCACCACCCGCTTGGACGCCGGCACACCCTTGCCAACTCTGTTATGCTCCTTGGCCGTAACTGACATGCAGTTAATTTTGATCAAACGCACCTTGTCACTGCCGCCTTTATCATTTTTTTGCTTTGCCGTTGCCGGAACTTTGCTAGACTCAGAGACATTCTTTTTCTTGGTTTCTGTAAGGTTCTTCAGCTGGGCTGGTATATTTCGTTGCCAGTAGTTGGGCAGATTGAAATTCGTTTCCGCCTCAAGGGTCTTAGTTACCTTGTCATACTCTTCGACACAGTCGTGAATGCGCGCCAGGGCAACGCTCAGCCTATCCACGGGAATTGACTGCGAGCCTGAGCCAAAACTATGAATAAAGGTTGCTAGAAGTTTGCAAGGGTGCTTACCCACTGTCTTCGCCTTGGACAATCGCTGGTTCTGATGAGTCACCTCTTCGACTTCCTTATCTAAATCGATTACAAATACAGCCCGGCGAGTACCGCTGACTATTCGCTTCATGAACTCATCGCGCACAGCCTTCAATCCTTTGTCATAGAAGTTGACACAGTAAATGTAGTGGCTGACTTCCAAGGAGCCAACAGATCTACGGGTTCGTCGGCTGCCTCGGATGGACTTTTGAAAACTCATTGTGTGATGGGGGTTAAAAATATATAGTAACGTTTCTGTATGAAGTACCGAAAGTAAAGATTGAAGCCAGTGAAACAAAACTCCAGGGAAACGTTATTGAGTTCGATATTGTAGGAAAAGGTAAAATATCTAAAAACCTTTTAGCTTGATTTATTTACAGATAAAAAGTTAGTAATAAATGGAAATTTAAAACTTGAAGTCTAAATATTTCTTAATAATAATAAAAGCTAATGGTATTCTAAGAACACCAAAAGTGTTGGGTTGGTACTGTGATGACACACATGTGATCCTTATCAAGCCTATCCATTATTAATAAAAATGTTAATTATTTGTATAGTCATCAAAAAGAATTAAGAATTTTAAAATAATAATAAAGCATGTTTATTTAAGAAAATACTTATCTTAGATGTGCCACGTTTAAGCAGCACAATGTTTTGTATACGCCACCAATACCTATGAAATGAATCTAATAGCAATTTTATTATCAAGTGTTTAAATAAAATTTATTTTTATTTAATTAAATAGTAATATTTCAAATATGGTAACTACCCACTAAATGGCCGATTTTATGTACAAATGAATATAATGAAAATTACTTAAGTAAATTTCGAAGCGCAATGTACAAACGGGAGATTCGTTAAACACAAATGTAGTATGTGAATAAGCTGTATTCCATGATACAATACAAACTTAAAGCCTCTTTTAGAATATAAAATAAATAAAGGAAAAATTAGATCCACTATAAACTAGCAAATAAATTAAAAATATAATTGCAAACTTCGAATGCAGTCACTGGCAATGAAGTAAAAGTAGGCAAAGTTAATCCTAAGTAACCTAACTTATATGGCAGTGAAAGGCTATGAATAACTGGCTCTAAACTCGTTATTGATCACAATACATTTGGAAAAAGTTTTGGTGTGGCGTCAACAGGAACCGTACGAACCCCAGAATGCGATTAGCCCATCGGGTGGCGGGCTTCAGCTTTCGTCGCTGGACACGAGGCACTCGCTCAGCAGCACGTTTCTCAGGTCGTCCATGTCGATCCAGTCGCGTCTCTCGTTCCGGATGGACACGTGCCGGATGCAGCCCTTGAAATTCTCCCGCGCCATCAGAGATCCACTGGGAGCAATTTCTGCAAGCCATGGAAAAGGAAGGATATGGAAAAGTTAATAATTTTTTAGAAAATCATTCATAGTTTAGTTTTACCTGGTAGCCCGCCTATGTAGAGAGGAGAGCGTGTTTGCACCTTCCCTGCACTTCGCTGGTTTCCCACACCAATCACGGCTGGCAATTGGTCAATGCGAAGGACAATCTGCTCGCCGTCGTATAATGCCGAAATGTTGTGCCATTTGTTGTCACACAGAGCGTATTTCGTGGGCAGTGCAGACTCCACACGCATGGGAACTCCATCCCCAAGATCGCAGGAGAATATTATCTATTAAAATACAAATAATAAGTGATATCTGTTCAAATACCAAATTTACAACTTACATTGCCATTGTGCAACTCCAGAGATAGGGCAGGATAACCCTTGGGCTCTGAGACGCTTAGTAGGATTCCCGATAGTTCGGATGTCCGGAATTCTGTTTCTAGATCCAGGTATTTGCCAACATTAAAGTTTTTCTCTGCAAAGGCAAAGAAATCATCATTAGAAATAATCGTATAACTTTTAGACTTCCTTCAACTCACTATAAATGGCGTATGCATCGCCGGGGAAGTAGCTGCCCCTCTCCACAGTGGGGAAGCATTGACCCACGTTGGAGTGCTTGCCGGGACGGGCCAGGTCTTGGGTGCTGTTGTTGATGCTGACTCGACGGAGGCAGCCCTTGAATGGCTCCAGGCGAACATAGAGCTCCGAGGCAACCTTGACCGGTGCCTGGGGCAGTCCGCCTACCAATAGCAGCTGTGAGGCGCCAATCTTCTTGGGCAGCTTCATCTGGGCCGAGGTCTTTTGATCTGTGCGTCCAATCTCCACCGACATGGTGACCTTGCGGTCCTGGCAGCCGACCGTCACTCGATGCCATTCGCCGTCGTTCAACTTGGCCGTCAGTTGGAGCTCCTCTCGCCGTCGACCGCGCACCACCAGTACCAGCTGTCCGTCCTTGAGGATGAGGGCTACGTAGTGCTTCGGCTTCTCCTTGCTGCCTGGGGATAGGAAAAGCATGCCGTTCGGATAGAAGGAGCGGAAGTCAAAGGTCAGGTGGAAGTTTCGCTGCCAGAAGTGCCGCTCCGGTAGCTTCAGCTGGGAGTAGCTGTAGATGTCATCGCCAAACTTGAAGGCATTCGGCTCGTAGGAGTAGCTGCCAATCTGGAAGAGAGCAATGTGATTAGGCCCGTGTCTATTGCCAGTCGAATTGGAACTCAACTCACCGCGACGACTTTGTGTTAGTTTCTGAGATTTAAGCGTAGCATCTTAGCCGAGTGAGAGAGCTCACCCAGCGAGTGTGAGTTAGAAAATAATAAAAACTTTGCCATGACTTCTGTTCGATTTTCGTTGTTATAAAAATGTTTTATTCGATAAAATGTGATAACAATTAAATGTCCACGTTGCAGTAAGCAAATGTTAATTGTATAATACAGTAATGAAAGCAAAAACGTACACAAAGCGTTGATGAGTGATGTGTGCGATATGTGAATATGGCGAGTCTTATGAACTAAGTTGAGCTCTGGGGCCGGGCTTATCTATTACCAAACATGTCGTATGAAATATTTACATCATAGAGCATTTCTTATAGTCTATAAAAAGGCGCTCCCATAAGCTTAAAACGATCGATTACCGGGCTTAAAACTATGTAAGTCAGCCTGCCTACAGGAGCAGGAGCAGAGTCTTTGATTCGTTATTTGAATTCTTCCCTCTGGGCATGCTCTTGTGGGCTTTTCCTGAAGCTTAATGCTAGAACTGAGGTTATATCTTTGATGATGGTTGGGTTGTTATATTAATCCACATGTAGACCACATAGAGTAGCTTGTTTGGTTAGATTTTGTTTTGTTTTAGGCGAAATTAGTATACAAATGAGCTTTCGTGAAGCGCAGCGCTTGAAGCTTTTAGCGTAGTCGCTTTTGACATAATTGCTTAGCAACTAAAATCCTATAAAACAAAGAGAAACGGTTGAGTTTAACATAGTTAGGCAGCCACATATTTACATGCATCAGATGGACAGCAAGAACCCGATCCCATCTTTAATCCCATTCAAACCAAGTCGGAAAAGAAGAAGTCTCTAGCAACTTACCCGCTTGCAGCCCTCGGGCGAGGCTGTGAAACTCTTCCCGATCATCGGTTCCGTCTTCAGCAGGACATCGTAGAGACCGCCCTTGAGGCTGCCCATCAGAGGACCATTCCGGCCGATCTGAACGTTGGCGAAGGTCAGGGCGTCGTTGAAGTTTACGGTTCGGTTGTTGAACACCACATCTCGAATGGCTCCCTCCAGGTTCACAAATGTGGGTGCCAGCGGTGTGTAGCTCTCGTGGGGCGGTGCTCCTCCTATGTAGAGGCCACCCGTGTCCCGGGGCAGACTGACCACCGTCGGATTGCCAGTTAGGCTGCGCACCTCCTGCAGCTCATCGTCCACCATTAGCTCCAGTCTGCGGCCCGTCTTGATCAGATTCACCACATGCAGTTCGCCATCATTTAATTGGCTAAAGTTTGAGGACATTTTGATAAAGCTGCGCCCCGAATTCACCCACACATGCAGTTGGCCATCCACCAGGCTCATGGAGTAGTTTCCTTTGATGTCCTTGGCATCGTAGTCGGCCAGGACTTCGGGAGGATAGGCGGCCAGGAGTAGTAGGCAGTCAGGTTGCAGGGTACGGAACACCAAACCGGTGTTTGAGCGTTTCCGAAGCGACTGCGAGGGCAGCTCCAAGTAACCGTTGCCCGAGAAGCCAGCCCTTAAGAAGGATAACCATTTAAAAAATAAATTCACAATGTAGGAGGGGACTAATTACTCACTTGGTTATCATATCCTTGCAGGAGGGCTCTACACCGTAATAACTGGAACTCTCTAGGGGATCGTAGGTCTCCCCATTCACTTGGACATCCTTCATGCAGCCCAGGAAAGGATTATCAGCGCCAGGAGCTTTTGAAGTTCCAGAAGTGAAGCCTATGAACGATGATTAGAATTATTAATTATTTAAGTACAGTTTATGTTTTAGCTTTAAGTTGCTTAAAAGAGCCTTAACCATACCTGGTGGAACTCCGCCCAAATAGTAAACTGCCTTCGATAAATCCGGCAGCATGTGAATATTTACTGGCAGCGTGGGAGCTCCTGAAACCGGACGATCGTTGTTCACACGAAGCATTCCATTTTCCGTGCTTCGTTTGGCAGAGAACTCTCGAGCGGCCTCTATTTTGATCCACTGACCCACATTGTACTTCTTGGTAGTGTTGATCTCCAGCTTGGACTCGTCGCCGTAGTCGATGCGGAACATGATCCGACCCCGGCTCAGGGTTACCGACACCGAGCGGTTCTGTTAGCAGACGAAGTAATATTATTAGTTTTAATTAATTAAAAAACAGACAGTAATTACGAACGTTCTTGTCATCAACCGCTAGAAACAGCAGGGCATTCTCGTCCAGCGTTCGGAAGGTCATCTGCACGGAAAAGAGATTCTTTCGGGTCGGTCTGGGGCGGGTCTTCATAAGCTGGGCGTATCCCAGGCCATTGAAGTGGCGAGACGTGGATGCAGCTGCCGACTCCCTGGCCCCAATCATGGCTCCCCCGCAGCTTCCCTCGCTCGTCACAAAGTTCCACAGTCCCAGAGGCTTGTTGTCCACCTCCACCTCGTGCACAACCACATTCAATCCCGGCGTGAGCTGCAAGTCCTTTGAGGCGAAGCCCCCCAAGGAAATGCGATCGTTGCGAGACTGATAGAAGCGTGTGTGTTCCGTGTCCGTGGAACCAGTGATGGTCAATGGAACAGTGGGGGTCAGCTCGCCGTAGTTGTTCATCCGACGCACCATTAAGCTGCCCAGGTTAAGTGTCCGATTGGCCTCCACGTGGAACCAGGCGTCGTCGTACTTGGGGTCTCGTGTCTGAACCACCATGGGATGCGTTACTGTGGCAGTGGTGCCGCCAAGATTCCAAACCAGGCGGACCCGACGCTTGTGCAGCTCCAGCGTGATGTGGCGCCCCTCGCTACCCTCTAAATGGATCAGCGGAGAGCTCTCGAGATGATTGGCCAGGGCAAAGCTGAGGCGCAGGTTATTCGAGGTGCTTAGTCCATAAGAGGCAGGCAGGTACGAACGACTGCACTTGGGGCCCAAAGACTCCAAAGAGACATCAATCTGAAGGGGGAAAAATAGGGAATTAAAATAATGATTGCCATGAACTTTATGAATATGGCTCTTAATGGCTTCCTTAAAAGTCTTTAATACTTACCGCTTCAGCCGCATGTCTGGCCTTGGCAATCTTATCTCTCAGCTGCTGCAATTGCTGGGCCATGCTGTTGTTCCAGACTTCGAACACCTCCTGCTCCTGGGCCGCCTGGCGTTCGAGGTAACTGAGGGAGACATTGGCTAGCCGCAGATTGGTCTTGGTCAATGAAATGTTCTCCTGGGCCATGCCCAACTTGATTTCCCAATCCGGTTCCAGCGTGGAGAAGGATTTCCTCATGTTCTGGATAGATACCTCCATCTCTTTGGCCAGTCGGAGCTCTGCTCGCATCTGCTCCCCGGTCCTCTCGGCCAGCTCCAGGCTCTCCTTGGTCTGTCGGCGGGCTGAGCTTTCGGAGAGGCCCTGCAGTTGACTGGAGATGTTATTCGTTCGCAGGCCGCAGTCAAAAATGGTGGCCTTGATGCCCTCCACCTGCTGCTCCTGCCGGTGGAGTTTGTCTTTTAGAACATTGGACTTGTGCATCTGCTTTAGGGCTTCCTGCTGCAGTTGCCTTGACCGGTGCAACGAGTGCTTGGCTCGATCGATCATAGAGCTGCCGTCACTGGGATACAGTGTCCTTTGGGCCTCGTACACTCGCTCCTTGGCGAGGGCCGAGGCCAGTCGCGCATCATTTATGGCCTTGGTTATGTTGCTGTGCGCCGAACTGGCCAGCATGGCTATGCGGGCTGCATTTCTAGTAGGCTGAAACTGGCGGGCGTACTCGTTGGATCGCTCTAAGAGATGTGTGGCATGCTTTTCCGCCTTGGGCAGCCAGTGCTTGCGAACTTCCCGCTGCTGTTCGGCCTTCACGCCCAAGGTGGTGTTCAGCAGCACCCGCGACCCGTCCAAATGGTTGAGCTGCCCATTAAGATCTATCTGCCGCTGGAGGGTTTGCCTCACCAACCCCTCGCCCTGCTCCAAGAAACCCGGATCGGTGTGCTCGGAGATAAGCTGGTAGAGGTCATTCAGCTCCTGGTAGGATTCGCTGACGTGACCACTCAGATTGCGTACGTGCTCCAGAACGTCATCCGCCTCGCTCTCCACCTCCGCAATGCGATCCACATGCAGTCTTAGGTCTACTATGCGGTGATTGGTCTGGTTGAGATCACGCCACAGCATCTCCAGGTGCCCACTCTCGTCGAAAGCAGCATCCGAGGCATTGCCCATGGCGTAGTAGTGGCGCCAGGCACAGTCGTTGGTGCTGCGGATTCCTTGGACCAGTTGATCGTGCTCCTGAACAGCTTGCAAGTAGAAGCGCGCCTGCTTCAGGGCTGTCGGAAGGCTTAGGTGCTGGGCACTCTTCCCATAGCCCCGCAGATCGGAAAGGGTTTGAAGGACCTCTGCCCGGACCAGCCCGGCGTCGTGCCGCTGAACCAGGGCATCCTCTCGCATCGTTTTGAGGGCAAACTCTCGCTTTCCAATGGTGCTCACTGCTTTCCGAGACTGGAACTTTAGATTTTCGGCATGGGCATCTAGCTTAAGGATGCCGGCAGAGTCATAGTCCTGAAGCAGTCGCCTGGTTTGGCTGTAGTCTTGCTGCTTTTCGTTCCACTCAACGTAAGCTCTCTCGTACTCTGACAGCTTGCGGTATGGCGCTGGGATCCCGGTCAGATCCATATTGTGCATTCCGCGACGCAGCTTGTGCCCCACAAGCTCCACATAATCAAGGAGCAGAAGGGTGCAATTGTCGCAGACTGAAAGGAAGAACATAAGATAATTTAAACGAAATAGAAGGAGCTTTTAATCCACTTACCCCTGCAGCCATTATCCACAAGATGATGACGTTCCGCCTGACACTTGTCGCACTTAAGCCCAGTGACACCCTCGCGACAATAGCATCGACCCGTTTCCGGATCGCAGCCCTCGGTGCGGATGCCATCCGGATTGCAGTTGCATGCCTGGCAGCTGCTGTTGGGATATCGCGTCGGATCGCCAAAGTATCCCGCTTGGCATCGCTCACACAGCCGACCGGTATAGCCAGGCTTGCAGACACAGCTCACTTCACCGTCCCAAACATTGCAGCCGCGGGCAAAGTTCCTGTTGGTTTCCGGACAGGGACATGCCTGGCAGCCATACTGGGAGTTCGGATCGCCATAGAAGCCATCCGCGCACTGCTGGCAATGGTCGCCACCGCTGTTACCTCGACAATTCTATGGGGGATGTTGAAAAGGGGTTTAAATATCTGCAAAGGTTGAGAGGTAAAGAGTTTGCCTTACCAAGCATACGCCCGTTTCCTTGTCACAGTCACTGCTGCGGCCATTGCAATGGCAGGGAGCTGCCCTTCCTATCAAATCCTCAATGAATACACTCTCCACAACGGTGGTGTTGCGCCAACGGTAGAAGGATCTTCCTGGGTCCTGGCACGACAGCCCGTCGAAGCGTTTGGGACACTTACAACGCTCCACGCCCTTGGCTATAAGATTGGTGGATCCTTGGATGTAGATTGCTGCATCCATGTGCACGTTTTGCAGGCTGAAAAAGTAATATATCATTAATATGTAAAAAAGAAACTATATGCGAGACCAATACTTACACCACCTCCTGGAAATCGGCAAAGGCAAAGGCTCTTATGAAGACATGTCGAATATTCTGGAGGGCTGCCATCAGGGTGGCTCTATCCACGGCTTGGTTGGTGTGGTGATACTTCCAATAGGACTCGTGCAGCGGCACTCGATGGGTTACGTTCAGAGAGTACTCGAACTCCTCGTACTCATAAAAGTCTAACAGTAGCTTGGAGTGGGCATGCACCTGCACCAAAGGATACTGGCTCAAGACCTTGCGCTCCAGAGGCTTCTGGGCCCCTTCCGTGATCAAGGTGAAGTAGAGGAAGCCGCCATAGCTGCTAGTTCGATCTCCATAGAACTGGGGCGGCAGTTGGAAGTATAAAGGATGATAAAAGGGTCCGTAGGCTCCGATCGACACATTGCCTGTGGACTTGGGCACCAAGCTTAGATCGTTCATGCGCTGGATTTCCGCATCCTCGCGATGAAAGCTGCTGCCCGCCATCTGAACGACCACAATGTATTCGTAGTCCCCGCCGGGTATGTTCTGGGGTCTTATCTGCTGGATGCTCAGGTTCCGTGACTCCGGCATGCGGATGTGGCCCCAGGAGAGGTCGCTCTGCTCGCACTCGCCGGAACGCCCGAAACAGTAGCAGCGGGTGCAGCCCTCGGGATTGAGGGCCGAGAGTCCGAAGGTGCTCTGCATGCATGTGTCGCACTTGAGGCCCACGACAAGGGACTTGCATGGGCATTGGCCATTGGAGTCGCAGGCGATTAGGCCGTCTGTCCGTGTGAAGGAACCCTCCACATCGCAGGCGCAACGACGACATTCCGGGTACCCAAAGTAGCCAACAGCACAGGTGTCACATGTCCTGCCCGCGTAGCCCTCCCGGCATTGACATTGACCATCGGACGCCGCGCATTGCTGTCCAATGGAGCCGATATGATCGCAGTCGCATTCCCTGCATCCCAAGCGATTCTGCCAGCCCCAGGTGCCCGGCACACACTGGCCACAGCCCAAGCCCCGCGTGAACTTCGGGCAGATGCAGCGGCCGTTGTGCGGATCGCACACTTGACCCTCCGCGGTGCAGGCCGAGCAGCGCTGGCAGCCCTCTGTGCTGAAGCCGAAGAAGCCCTCGGTGCACTCGTTACAGTGTTGGCCGCCAACTCCGATCTTGCAGTCGCACTGGCCTGTCCACGGGTTGCACTCGTGTCCCCGGGATCCATGGGGATCGCATCGGCAGTCCCGGCAGCCGGAGCCCTCTGTGAGGTTCCAATGACCCGACCGGCACTTGTCACACCTCCTTCCAGTCACATTGGCCAAGCAGGCGCACTGACCCGTGCGCTTGTCGCAATCCGACGAGAGGGAGCCAATGGGACTGCAGTGACAGTCTGGAAGAAAAGAGTTCGTTGTTTATATAATTTTCTATAATAATATTTTTGTAATATTTGCTTATTAAATCGATTAATATATATTTATTAATAATTTGTATTCATCACATTATTTTCCCCTAATCAACAATCTAATCAATGAATCAATGTCGCGGCTAAACTGGCTGGATCGAAACAATTAATCCCTTTCTTTGAGCTTTCCCCGTCTTGGGTTACTGGGCCACGAGTACGTCATTGTCAGTGGCAGCCAACTAACTGCGCCCAAGCAGCCACCAACTGTTGCACTCAGAGCCACCAGACCGACCCACTAGCCGGGCAGGCAGTCATCCGCTTCCTCCTCCCGCCGGCCGGTTGTTGGGTTTGGGTTTTTGTGGGTTGCGCGTAGGCAGCGCCTCCGAGTCCGCCCACATTTGCATTGGGTTTCCTATTCGGGCGACAAACGACAAATGCGACGACGGCCCAAACGGACGATGGACGCGAAAAAAGCTGTGGGAGACGACGACGTCGGAACAAGCCAGACAAGTCTGCCTGGCGTACGAGTATGTGAAGGGGGAGCGGGGCAGGAGGCTCATACGAAAATAAATTCATTCATAAATCCGGTAAAACCAACGCAAAAACACTTTTCAAATTGATTGCACGATCTATAAAAAAATATAGCTAAAATATGGGCAAAAAAGTGCATGCAAATTTAAAGAGAGTTGGCACACTTCTACAAGCAATGGACTTTGAATGCTCTACAAATGCTGAGAAGTTTGGATTTATTGCTGATGAATATGTCAATTAGTCTTCTTCGATATATGGATTTACGTATATTGATACAAGTCCCTTACCAAGAAAATTTCCCACTCAATGGCTGCGTTCACCAGAACAACATGATCACTGA
>VNJQ01005005.1:0-80151 GCA_008042515.1 Drosophila truncata | reverse complement strand
TCTGGTCAGAGTCTCTGCCGCGCCTTGGAGGACTCTGATCTGAGTCTCTGCGCTTCCTACGCTGTGGCGACTGTTTTGCGTCTCTTCCACGCCTTGGGGGACTCTGGTCCGAACTGCCTCTTCTTCTTCTCGTGGGCGATCTTGCTGGACTCAAATCCCTGGAGGTGCTGCGTTTCTCCTGCTTGATTTTAACGGCAGGAATCCGCCTGGAGGGAGAGAATTCATCTTTAATTTGGATGCTAGTAGCTTTTCGCCCCCACATGCTGGATTCCTCGTCCAACGGCTCCTGTTTGATGCGGATAGCAGGCGCTGACGCTGGCAATGATTCTGCCTCTTGCTCCTCCTTGATTTCGTCTTTGACGGCGATGTTGCGCCACTTGCTGCGCACGTTGGGATCCTCCTCGATGTACTCGCCCACTATTTGGGGCGCATCCTCACCGCCCAGCAGCAGATCCTCGTCCATTTCCCGGTTGTCCTCATCGTAGGCATCGTCATCAATGATTTTCACTTTGGTGCCCTTCTTGTGCTTCTTCTCCTTCTTTTTCTTCTTCTTCTCCTTGTCCCCGGAGAGGTATTTCTTGAGGTACTCCTTCTGATCAATGATTTTTGCCTTTTGCATGGACATTTTGCAATAATTTAAGCGGCAAATGGAAATTATTACAATTGTTTACGTTTAAGCTAGAGGTGGAGAAACATCGATGTCATCGATGTTTTCGAAACATCGGTAACATCGATGTCTTGCTGGGAATTATCGATGTTTTTCTTCTATGCTACACAGTAAAAAAGAAACTAATAAAAACCCTCATACAAATTTTAATTGCAATTATAATAATAATTATAATAATAATTAATATTAATTCGCAGCAAAACAGGCCCATTTTTAGAAATTCATTGCAGCAAAACGGCTGAGAAAATTTAAATGCCATATAATTAAAAAAAAGTCTCCTCCAAAAAAAGTTGGTTGGCAGTATGCATCCTAACTGCCACTAGAATCATCCGATATCAGAAAAATATAATGCATTCATTAAAGGATAAGAGTCCCGAGGTACCGACGTGGCGGTTCTTTTAATTAAATGTTTTCTAATATTTTAAAAAAATTAAAAGAAATAAAACCTCTTTTTAAAACTTAAAAAATAGATATGTCGTTAAATAAAAATGAAATCAAGTTTTAAAATTTAAAGGAATTAAGTTATATTCATTTATATTAATTTAAGCAAAATTTCCAAAGTTAAACGTAAGAAAATAAAAAAAAACCAGAACGTTTAGGTACTTACGGCCTAAAAAGGGTATTAATAATAATAGTTTAATGTAATATCCTCTGGAGTAAACTGATTGATGTTTTGATTTGATTTGTTATGACGAACGGAGAGAGTTAGCTGATATCAGCATGAGAAATTGAATACATTAAAACGTCCGGATCCGGACTAATCCCAAATCTTGTGACGGGCATCGGCGCTGCATGTGACAAAAAGGAAATCATGACTTCAGCTAGCATGTCCTCCCCAGCGCCTTTTCCAAGTTTCCACTGTGGAAACTGCTCTTCTGGTTCCTGTTTCCTATTTCCGCCGCTTGGCGGGAAAAATGAAATTTAAATTAAATTTATTTTGGTATTTTCTATTTAAAAAAATATTGCCACACTAATTCTATCGTGGTGAATTAAAAAAACGATTAAAAAAAACATCGAAATGAATTGCAACATTGAAGTGCTTCCAGCCTATTGGGCACACTTTTTGTTGTCGCTGAATTTCTTTGCTAAGCTGGTCCGTGCAAACTTTTTAAAATAAATCAAGAAACCGGGTTTTACGAGTGTTTACACTGGAGATTTCTTGGAAGTGATAAGGAAAAGGACATGTAATCATCGAGTTGCATGGAAGTGGTTAGTTCTGCCGCCGGCCTTCGCTGGCGGCGTTAAACGCCCAGGACATGCTTTCCCAGGTGTCCTCGTCAAAAATGTGAGTATAAAGCGTGAAAGCGTAATAATCGGATAAAAAGCATGTCTGACCAATTACATGTGCTTTCGAGCTTCCTGCGTGGAAATCTCAAGTTTGATGCGTCTCTCCAGCGCACAAAGAGTCCTTATTACTCGAGTATGTGTGTGTGCCATTTCGCGGTTGGCCGATAGAAAGGGAGGGCGATATAGCGGCCACCGAATGGAGCCCAAAAACAAAGGGTGCTCATAAATGAAAACAATAACAACAAGAGCGACAAGGAGGCAGAAACCACGCGGTTTCTGAGTGAGGGGAGGGGGAGAGAGTAATGGGCTGGGCACTGACGTTTAAGAGCAATTAGGAGAAACACAACTCTGCAAATTAATCAGCTTACCGAGCTTTTCCAACCACTTATTCTCGTATTTTATTTTTCGATTTTTTCCCTTTTGCGATATCCTTTCTGGCATAATTGGCACTTTGTTTGCGTTTTTGCACACCTATCTCTTACGCTCTCTTGCTTTCCGCATCCCGCATCCGTCGTCTCCCTCCCACCTGGCACCGGCCACCTCTCTGTTTTGGTACTTTCGCGAACAGCTGATCCGATTACTTCTCTTTCGCTCTTCAACACGTATGTTCGAGGGTTCGCGTTCGGGATAAATTCCTGTATGAAAATTCCTTGTGTGTCTGCAAGATAACGCCCAAAGCTATACAGATTATTGTTCGATTTTTTTCCTATTAACTGGTTAATTAAACGAGCTTTTGCTCTTAGCTTGGTCTCAGTTAATGAAGGCACCAAAGCCCGTGAGGATTAAAAACCCCCGACAACCTTAATCCGGTTTAAGGAAATGCAGCCAAGCATGCTGAAAGTAGTTAACGAAATTCGCTCCAGCCGTAAATGTCGCGTAAATACGGCTTAAGAAACTGGAAGGAAAACTTGAAAATTTGCAATGATTTAATAAAATTAGTAGATTTATTTTATCAGCTTTTCACAGTAAACTCACGAAAATAACTTTTAAATAGTGTAAACTTCATTGTCAGTTTTCGTTTTTCAGTATGATTTATTTTAATTCGAAATCGTATTTGAAAAAAATGTAAGAGTAAGTATTTCTAGTGACACTATCCAGTGCTATTACAAACAATTTTCAGCTTAAAGTGAGTACATTTTTAAAGTTTTCATGTTTTAAAGGTATACATTTGTATTGAATTATTAACTAATTTAATTATTTAGTGGCAAGCTTTTCAAATATTTTTTCAACATTTTTTGTTCGACGACCCAATTATTCATATTCACCACTCGGTTTGCGTCTGTGATCAAAATTCCGCTTACAATGGATGTACACTTGGATAAATGGGCGCGAAAATTCGGGAAAAGTAGACGGGTTAAAATTTTAAAATACATCAACATTTTTAGGTGTTATTGTAAATATAATTTCTTTTCATAATACTAAAAGATACTTTTTAAAATATTCAGTAAAAGATATGATAAGATTAATAACATTCGGTTATAAACCATTCTTTCAGTTCACCTCGAACAAGTTCACATGTTCGACTTCCATCGAACGTGTCTGCCAACCGTTCGGCTCGGTTCGGCCTGCGAGCACTGTTGCCAGGCTAATACAGGCTAAATATAAAAAATAAATGCTAAAAAAGATGCTATAACCAATAGTTAATATGATTTTTATTTTCTTAGTAAATATAAGAAAAAATTAAGCTAGATTTTCTTAATAAACAGCACAAGTTAAAAATTAAAAAAAATCTAGATCTAGTGGGAAAGTAGCTAATAGCTACATAGCTAAGGGCCGAGTCATCTCATCTCTCGTCTGTAAGATCTCATAAGCAAAACGCTGTTAAATCCTCTCTTCTGTAAGACTCCACTAAAAGGTAATTTAAAATATTCAGTAAAAGATATGATAAGATTTATGATATTAATATAACGGAGTGTTCTCCGTTATAAACCATTCTCTCAATTCGCCTCGAACAAGTTCCATTAGAACATGTTCGATTTGCATCGAACGTGTTCGTCAACCGTTCGGCCTGGGAAGAAAACCTATAAATACATGTACCGAGCGTCAGTCGATTCAAAATTTTTTTCCAAAACCCAAAAAACAACTCGGACCGCGTAATCGAATAATGAATTGGCGCTGTGCGAGGAATTCAAAAAGCACAATCTCATATTTTCGTAACGTTTAACGGTCAGGAAATCGCGACGCGTCCAGCCGTCCATGCCACGAGAGCATTCACAGTTGTCGGTTGGAAAGTAACGGAAATCTCGCCGCTGCCGCTGTGCTATCAGTTATTTGGTTGTGTGCGTAACGTAAATGCATTTAATTCATCAATTTAAATTCCTGGCCCACATGTGCGCCCGTATGCGTGCGGGTGAGCGAGTGTCCGTCTGATTGCGAATTGCTATTCCGAGTGTGCAAGTGTGTGTGCGTACGCAAATGCCGCCACCAAAAATAATTTGATCATTTCGAGAATATCTCTCATCGGCTGTAACAACAAAAATAAAAGCAACGACTACGACGACGAAATAGAAAAAGCAAAAGCAAATCAACACCAAAAAAAGCCAAACAGTTTTTCTAGTGGTTTATATATTCGAAAGGCTAGAAAACTGCGCCAAAGTTTATTTTAGCTCCACAAGGGCAGGTGTTTTCGGGGTGTTCTATGCCGATTTTAAACCCAAAATTTGAATTTAAAAAAAAATCGGAAAACGCTCTCTCAATTTGGGGCAAAAATATTGAAATGTTATCGGAAAAAAGCCGATATTTAATATGAAAATATAAAAATTAAAAGCTGAAAAACGGTGATCGCAAGCAAGGCTGTTTTTCAGTTCCTTTGTCCGTGTAAAAAGTGTTTATTTTTGTTTGGAAATATCAAAACTCTTCTGTAAATCCGTTGGTTATCATATAAAATGTGCAAGAAATGAATGTAAAGCTCCATTGAAAAAAAAAGTATTGCAAAATCTTGAATGGGAGTGCATATTTTCCTGCTCCCGACAACTCGTCCAAAAAACCAGTTCAATCTGTAATTCCCGTTAAAGGAAAAGGAAAAACTAACTGCTTCATCTAGTTTTCCCTTCGCGCGGCTTAAAAACTGATGCTGTGTGTTTATCTTTCCGCTGCTGCTAATAAACTTGGGGGGCAGCTTAGATATTCTGATTTGGTTTCTTGTTGGCCTACTAAGCACAAAACTGGCTCACACGCACACAACACCACCGGTCCACACACTCGCACACACTCGCACGATGCCTTGTGCAGCGAAAGGCTTCTTAACAAATCCGTTGCTCATGTTTCTTTCTGGCCTTTTCTGGTTTTTTAGGTCTCCGAATCGTCGTGGTCAAAACGAAAGCGTAAGAAAACCAGCAACAGCCACTACACAAGCGACTAAAAGACGCTCGAGTTCGTGGGTGACGTGTGAAAATCCAAAAAGCCACAGCAACAGGGTTAATTAAATTCATATAAACAACCGCCAAAAACAAAAAATAAAGAGTAAAGAAAAGAAAATAGCGAACAAGAAAACGCAGAAGAAAATTAAAAAAACAAAAACAGAAATGAGTGCCAACAGGAGGAGAGGCTTGGGTGCTACACCAGCTGCAATGGCAACGGCAACGGCAACGGCTAACGAGCAACTTTCTCTGCTGGCGGCTGGCAACGGTGATGAGGACGCATTGGAAATGCCGCGGATATGTCGCTGCTGCTGCAAGCGGGACTTGGAGCTACTTGGGTTATTCGATGCCAACCAGCCGAGTCTGGTTGAGGCAACTTCAGCGCCAAGCACAGGAACATCATCTTCATCAGCCACAACAACAGGATCGATGGCCACATCAGCAGCAACATCAGAAACAGCATCAGCAACAGCAACGGCAGTACCACCAGCAGCAGCAGCTTCAACAGGAGCCCCAGAGGCACACAACTCAACTGCAGCCACAGCCACACCTCTCTCCAGCAGCAACCCGCCTCCAAAGAGTCGGACTACACTTGCATCCACATCAGCAGCAGCAGCATCAGCAGCAGCAGCGGCTCCACGTGGCCGGAGCAGTGACAATCCCGTCGAATATGCCCTCAGCGGGGCCCACAGCAGCATGGACATTGTCCTCGAGGAGATGATCATTTGGATGTTGAATGTAAGTAGCTCACTCACTCTCTTACTATTATCCCGCCCAGTCTATTATGCCTTCATTCAGAGCCAGAGATAACATAGGAATGTGTTGTACAACTTTTGGGCTACGTACGGGTTTTGTTTAATTTTTAATGTGATTTATTTATCTGCAAGCACGCATGCAGTCAGAGAAAAGAATTGCGTGCATGTCCGTGTCTTATCTATAAATAGGAAATGTGCAAAGCTTCTTTCTATTTCTCTTCTCAAAATAGGAAGCGACACAGAAATGTGGCGAGAAAAGAGCATCGGTAGCTAATAAATACATCAATTCTAGGCAAAAATAAGAGATTTATTAGCAGAGATTTCTTTCGTTCTCATTTCGTAACCCTTTGATTTTCTAGATGTACTTGTTTAGTTTATACTTTTTTCCCGAGTGTATAGCAACACACGAAGGCTGCGTCCCTCATCTGACACACTATAATTGGAAAGGGAGGCACTAAGTTGTACTTTGATGAGGCTTTGTTCCCCCTGTGTGTCTCTCTGGTGCCTGCTCTGCGGTCTCATGTTTGTCCTAATGCAGGCAAATAAATTAAATTGTCTGGACGTTTACCAGGAACAACAAAGAAATAAAGCTTCATTTATAGCACCGCGACGGCGAAAAGTTTTATCCGTTTCGCATTCATTTTGTTACATATATGAGAAGAAATATATATTTTCATTTTCGGCAGGAAGAGCAGGTTCCTGCATTAATGGTCTGTAAATATTTATATTTAGGCATTTAGATAATCCATTATCTTATCGGCCACACGTTCCCGAATATTTTATTTTATTATTCATTCAAATCATCATTCTTCGTTAGGGCGTTTCGTGACGATGCGTGGAGATAAGCAATTGTTCAGATTGTTTATTTTGGCTGCGCCTCTCACTTTGATTGCTTCTGTTTTTTTTGGGACCTTTTCAGTTAACGATCGCTTGTCCGAAATGTAAAAACGTCTCAATAAATGACATGAAATTCCTTATGGGTCTTTTCCAAAAAAGGCTGGGCAGGTGGAGGGAAAGTACTGTGCATTCTGCATGTCATGAATGAGCACTCGTTTCTCTTGCCTGACAAAAGAAAGGAAATTTCGAGAGAATGATCTCCACTTCAAGATATTTTCGGTTTCATTGTTTTTTAATTATTATTTGTTTTTCTCTGTATCTGGTATAAATCATGTCATTTGTTTTTATTTCTTATCAGGGCTTTGCGAGCTTTAATCAAAAGGCAAACTGTTTGCTTCCTTTTTGTGTTTGCAACCCGTATTTATTAGATCCACAGTGTGGTTACCAGCTCTTCTCACCATAAATATCTTGCAGAGCAAACCAAAAAAAAAAAAATAACGCTCCCATTTCTAGGATGATGGTGAATCCCTATAAAGATAAATGTGGCCGGGTCTAATCCACGAAAGAACGTAATAAATAAGGAATCAAATTGGGGAAACATCTGGCAAATAAAACTAATAACTAAGGGATTTTCGTGATTCCATTTGGTGTTCTTTTTGCCTCGATTTCCACATCAGTTAGGGTATTTCGAGTGTGTACCAACCCTTTTAGTTCAGTGATTTCCCTTTTTTTTTTCTCAATTTTCCCTGCAAATATCGTTACCTATTTGCTATTCTTAACTTTATGCCATATTGCGTGCTCGGAGCTCTTGGCCAAGTTTGCATGTGTGCCTGCTTCTCGGGCCCATAAACACGGAGGCCACTTTGCTTTTCGCTGGGCCAAGCCAAGCCACCAAGAGAGTGGGGGGCCGGCCCTCTGTTCGCTGCTGTTCGCGGGCTGAAATCTTGGCTTTATGGCCCGGGCATTAATTGCAGAGAGTGGTCTCGACGTCAACGTTACTTTCCGCCCAATTATACGGCACCCGCAACATTGGTTTGGCCCATTGACGAACGTCAACTGTCGAGCACAGCACTCCCCTGTCTTGGGCACCGGCTCAGGCTCAGACTCAGGCACAGGCACAGGCACCGGCCGGGCTGGCAGCAAGCACCACCATCAGAGCTCTTTCTTTCTCTGCTCCCCTGCTTATGGCATGGAAAACTGGTTTCTTCCTCGAGTCGACAGTGTTGGCGGTGCTACCTCTGCTGGAGCTACCAGAGAAGGCGCTGGTGGTGGCCGCCGATTCTCAAGGTGTTGCATGAAAACAGCTTTGACCTTACGAGACTCCGTCTCGTGCTGAAAATGAAACTGAAACCCGAACTCGGACCCCAGTGACGCTTTGTTCATTATACAATTTAACCCGCAATCATATGCATTATTATCAGGCGATTATTTGTTATTGGTTTGGACTCGAAAGGCAGCCTCCTTTAGAGATTCGGAAAAAAACCAAATGATAAATGAGTTCAAAAATAAAACATCATTAGAATTTCAAAAGCGTTTTCGGTCTCAAGCCTCCGTGAAGTGAGCGAGAATGAACGTAATTAGGTTATACAAAAAGCCGCTAAAGAAAACAAAATAAAGAAGGAAAGAAACATAAAGAACTTAACGATATGTTACGCTGGCACGCCAGCCAGAAGTGGATTTATTATCATGCCGTTAAATTGCTAACTTGATTTGCTTTTAATTGAATAGCCGCAGCACAACCTCACGAGAGAAGTTCTCAAGTGCACTAAGTGTTGAGTAGTATGTTAATTTTGTGAGGCAGCTTCCGTGGGAAGCCAGCGGTATGCTCTTTACGTTATCTGATTGCTTTTATTGAACTATAATACATGCATGGCATGGGCTTTCGTTTTCGTGCGGAAAACTTTCCTTTTGCAACAAACACCAACAGCAGACACACTACACACAAAGTTCACTCCCGTTCGTTAGCTGGATTTTATTTACTTTTTAGCTGACTCTCTTAATCATCGATGTCGGTCGGAGTCACGGCCCGAGGCCAACAGTTAGCAAGCAGCCGGATTAATTGTCGGACAAATCTCTCATTAGGCCGGTGGGCAATTAGCCCGGGGTTTACGACACCCATACAATAGATGGTGTGTGGAAGTGTAATATGTATTTTTAGCACCAACGTCAAGAGCAATCATACTCAAAAACGAGTGCAAATAAAATATATGCATTGAAAATGGGATTAACTTATCAGTCACCTGCTTGCGAGATATGTAGTTCCGACACGCGCTTGTCAACATTAACCTCGGCTTTATACTAAACTCAATAACGCGTAAATGTTGCCGTGATATTGTTTCTCATTCAAAGCTAATTCCTCTACTCTGACTTACCTAGAAATGCCTCAAAATGTAAGCCTCTTAAAATCCAGTTTAATGATGATTACGGGCCTACGACGCAAGCACATGCTGATCGTCAGTCAGGTAATAACTTTGTTGCTACTTATTTACGTGTGGCGAGTCTCGGCTTAAATTCCCCGAAATCGGAGTTTGAACCAAGTAAGAGAAGTAAGAGAAGTGTGAAAGTAAAGCTGAGAAATAACAGATCTCAAAGAGATTTGGGGAGCGGCTTTAGACATTTAGTCTGGGGGAAAGTTTCTCATTGAATTTATATCTAAAATGCTATTGTATACACTCAAGCGACTACATAGCTGATTCCGCTGGCTAATTCCGCTTCGAAGGGTGTCAAGTGTGGGTATTTCTCGCATTGCCCATGTATGTAGTTCAAGTTTGAAATGCGGGGCATGAGATTAGCCTCGTGTTTTCAGCGACTCCTTATCTACTTCTCCAAACACTTTACTGACTTGACAACCATATAAATAAGCTGCCTCCCCAATCTATGATGGAAAGGAAAAAACAAAAAACAAAACAAATACAAATTTGCAGTAAGTTTTAACATTTTTGAGGGTGTTTTTATAGCATTTTACGAGCAGCCAATTATGAAAGTTATTTATGTTTGTCGGCTGGTAGCCTGTTGCTCCAGTTTTCTGCGATTTGGCAACGTTACACTTTTGCGACTCGAAGACTGCTGCTAACATATTTAATACGAATGCAAGTCGGCAACTCGTAACGTGTCGCATAAATTAATGAGCCATCGCAATAAATAATACAAGCCAAGCCAAGTAAAGCTAGATGAAATCAAAACACTATTTAGTTGCGTCACTCTGATGTAATTTGATGTGACCTGACCCCTTTTGAAAGGCTCTCAATGGACGACAGGCAGACACTCGAGATAGCGGGCCATTAAATTAAAACCATGACGCCAAACAGTGATTATCAAGGGGCTCAGTAATTGAAGCCCCCAAATAATAATAATAATGATAAATAATAAATATCGCTTAGTACCTGTTGCTACTCGCTCTGTTTTCCCTACCTTTCTTTGGACTTTCCCCCATAAAAAATGAAAATATATATAATTACTAGTCATTATTATCTGCAATCAGTGCGCCCCAATATAAAAGCTATCACTGTCAGTTGCCTTGTCGTCGGAGGCTTATCACTGGGTATATTCCGTATGTCGGGTGTTGGTGCTTCCTAACAAATAAATCGGAGCTAATCAGGCCTAACGAAACTGGAACACTTTGTCAATGAACCTCTTGTATTTTATTTTTTTCTTTTGGGTGCTAGTTTAATTAATCAAATAACAATGGAAATCACGTCCTGGGAGAACTCTAAAGCGAGGGTGGTGGACAAAAGAGTACAAACAAGGGTCTTATCCCGAGGGTTGTTTTGATCCAGCGATATGCCACCGCATCTATTGAAATTTGAACGGTTCAATTAGGTGGCAGGACGGTAAACAGAGGCGTGGTGCGGACAATTCGCACACACAGAAATACACACAATGGACGGGTAAGTACTAGTCGTTGGCCTTTCATAAAAATTTCTGATGGATGGGGGAGGAGGGGGTTTTTATATTTATAGTGCGCACGTTACTGCCACAGCCAGTAAGTGTGGGTGAGCGATGAGCTAGGTACGTGGCCTGTTTCACGGATTTTTCATTGCCCTCCATTGCATTCTCTATGGCGAGTTCTCCACGGTTTGGTCCCCCATCTCCTCAATCCCCTCCATATGGGTTTTCTCAGGTCTGTCAAAGCCACAAACCCCATATGAAACGAGACGGAGAGAGCGTTGTAGCGTTCCGCTTGCAGTCGTGCATTATATGTATGTATTTGCTTTAGATTCTGGCCATTTAATGGTTTCGCACCCGGTCTATGTCCTCACCTCACCTTCGATGGAAATTCGATTTGTTTTCTTTGATAACAAGGTCTGGCATTGAAGCTGCCTAGGCCTGGTTCTAAAATTCAAAATGCAAACAGAAGAGACGACCGACCGACCGTGTGTCCGTCCATAATAATCCCCACCCTGTTTTTCGTTAATGCCGTCTGATGCCGCCTTTTGATTCTTCGCACAATATTATTTTGCAATTTCCCATTGTTATTGTTTTTGCTGCAGATTTTCAGAGCGACGCTTAGCGCCTCCCCGGTAAAACTTTTAGTTTATTAACCCATTTTCCACGGTATTATTGCCAAAGCAACATCAACATCTACCCCTTAAGTTCGGCTTGGCGCCCGCCAGAAAGAGTTTTGTCATTTGGAGAGTCGAGAGTCGTTGTCGGAGTCTAAGTCGAGTCGAGTCGAGTTGAGTTTGAGTCGCTGGTTTGGATTTTTCTTTTCGAATTTTCGTAATTGTTGCCAAGTCATAAAATGCAGCCGTGTATTTCTGTATTTGTTTCTTTTTACACAGAGAACAAAAAGGCAATTTGGAGAGGCTTTAAAAAAGCATTAGAAACGCACAAAGCATAAAGGGTTAATTTTTTATGTATTATTTATTGGTGAGCATAAAATAAGAAGAAGAATAAAACAAGTTATCAGATGAGCTTTAGGAGGGAAAGCATAACCGAAAGAACTTATCTTTGATTTATGGTTTAAAATGTAATCATAATTTGAAATATCATTTCTTTATTTATGGTACTTAAAGTATAAACGAAAATGTGTATTTTATTGACTGTTAAATTCCCTTTTTTAGTACCTTTCTTTCTTCAAGTAGCTTTTCCTTTTCAAGTACCTTTCTTTCTTCAAGTAGCTTTCCCTTTCCAAGTACCTTTCTTTCTTCATATTATCGGGTATCCTTTATGAAGTTCTTAATTATTTCCAACTGAACCATTTATGTCAATGAAATAATGTGTTGCACATTTTAATTAATAAACTTTATTACGAAGTACCGCTTTACCGCTTAGAATAAATTTACGTTCACTTCTGTACATGCTAAATGAACTGTGAAATGTTTTCTGTGAACTGTAACTTTCAGCTGTGTCTCTCTGCCGCTGAATGAATTCGTTTCCCACGTGGTGGCCATGTTGTCGGCCCCCCTCTGTCCGTCCGTCCGTCCGTCCGTCCGTTCACTTACTCCACTCACTGGCATTTTCAGTCCACTCTCTGTGTGTGTTATGTTGTGTTGTGCTGGTCTCAGTACCGGATTGTGGCCGTTGCCATTGTTGGCCCATTGGCAGGGTTTTAGATCGCAGCGGGTCTCGGCTTGAACTGGCCCAGAAACCGCTAAGCTCTATGCTTGCCGGGCCTCCGGCAATTTCCATACACTTCTGTTTCTGTTTCGGTTGTTCCTCAGGAAATTGGGTTATAATTGAATTTCCTATTGATTTGGGCTTATTCTTGAGAGGTCATTGCATTGTTTCTCAAGTGACTTGAGTGCACTCGGGGATCAATTGTGTGACAAGTCAACTGTGAAAAGCATAACCAAAAAATTTTACTTCCCCTGAAACTGCAACGAGTAGGGATTATTTTAAGAGGGTTTCTTTTTTTTTATTTTATGATTCGCATACGCAACTCAACTCTCAATGCCCTCTTGATGGGAATGAACTTAGCAGGAAGTATATGCGACTCGTATAATTTGTATTCCTTTCAGATAATAATAAGCGGGCGCATCAGTTCCACTCGAGCGGAGCTCTTCTGCCCTATTTACACGATGGCTGAAGGTTAACTTCCATATTATTCGAAGCTGATTAAAGATATATATATATTATACCCAAGTGTTAACGATGTTGCTCCAATTTTAAGGCAAGTCATTAACTGTATTTTGGGGGGCTTACAACTCAATCAATCTGTTGCCAGAGCATTTATAATTCGGCACACCTTCGGCTCTGCCGGTTCCCCCTGATTTCGATACACTCCGCACAATGTTTTCGCGTATTTATTCGTGGCTGCTCAGCCGGTTTGCTGAGCTACACGTTTACTTTGTTTGGTTTAAGTTTGGAGTGTGTACGTAACTTTGAAATTACTGCGGTCGTTCGACTTACTGACTGGCTCTCTGTGTTGTCTTTCGGTTGTCTGGCGGCTTTTTTGCATCTATTTGACTTTTACTTTTCATTTGCCACCGCCAAGCCACCACGAGGAGCACCAAGTTAGTTATTGGTGGTTTCGCTCTTTCCCTTGCCATGATATCAGTGCTCGCATTTCCGCCTCCATATCTGCATTTTTCTCAGCCTGCATTCAAGTAACATGTGTCGATGTGTGTGTGTGTATGTGGGTTCCAGATTTAAATAGGAAAGAAAATTTTTATCAGGGCAGCAAGCTTAGTATCGACTTTGAAACTGCAGTAGGCGGGGGTAGTGAAGCTTTAATAGCTATTTGTTTTCTTTTCGCTCTAGCTTCGGTAATTATATTGCTGCATTTATGATTCGCTGATCTCACCTAGTTGTTAGTGTCTGCGAAAGTGAATTTAGGGTAACACAGTTGGGAATCTCACCGGCCTAATCCATTGTACTACATCTCTGCGGACCGTAAACATCACTTCACTTTTTCTCCTTTCCGAGCCTTAATTAATTTGCTATGGACACGCATAAAAATCCGCAGGGACTGGGCACCACTCCCCCGTGCTGTTGTTGTTGTTGTTGTTGTTGGAGTGACCTCACCTCTAAACAGTTGGAGCCAAAAGCGGCGGCTATGGATAAAAGGCGGCTAATTACGTAACAAACAGTTAACACTATGGCGGATAATCGCGATTTCGAACCATTGGTTTTTTGGGCTAACTTTAATGCCAATTAAATTGGTCTATTAGGTTTAGTTGCTCTCATTTCTAACCATAGCTTTGGTAGACCATTTTGCAATATGTCTGGAAAGTGTGGCAAGAAAATCTAAAAGGATTGCAACCGGTACTGGAAATATGTGCCAAGTGGCGGAGTTTTATAAATTTGTAACGAAAATAAATGTTAAACATGATATAAGTTGGGGAAAACATGCTAATTACATTGCCTTGTCTCTTTTTTTTTTAATATAATTTAAAGAAAGTTACCAAAAGAAATACTGTATCCTTTTTTCTTTCGGCAAACTTTTAACCAAAAAAAAGGATAAAGTTCTGGGAAGAAATATGTACAATATTTTGCCAACTAAGTGCCTTTTCATATCTTTTCATATCTCACTTGTGCAAACTATCTTAGATATCACATTTCTGGCGCGATATAAATGCTTAGCCCACAGATTTTTCGCATTTTCAAGCGCCTGGTTGTCTGTGTCTCCCGCTTGCAGAAATTATAAGCCACATTTTTATGAGCGATGACGGAGAGAAGAGGGCGGAGGGCGGGCTCGCGATAGCGAACACGAGTTGGGAATCGAATTCTCTTTTTTGGCGGGTTTTTGCTTTTTATGCTAATCTGATTTAAGTAAGTTTCGTGTCAGTTAATGTAAGCCACACGAGTGAGTGTCGTCTGGCCTCCGGAGTCCGGACTCCCCGAGTGACTCCCATTTTAGCGCCCAACAAAGGCACGTAATTGTGCGGGGTTTTTTTTTTACACTTCCACTGAAGCGGAAGCGTTTAGTATTTGAGTGTGTTTGCCCCGCATCCGCATCCACATCCACATCCACATCCGAATCCGAATCCGCATCCACCGCACCAGATGGGCGGATCTCGGCATAAGTGATTTAGATGGGGTTTCAACATTCAAGTGGCTCGCATGGCTCGGTCCAACAATTGCCACACTTCGCATTGATTTTTTGAGTAGTTGTCTGGCAGTGTGGCCTGTCGTGGCCTGGCCCTAAGTAATCTCCCTTTTTGTGTGGTACATTTCAATTGCTAATCGGAAAGTGGAAAACCAATAGTGACAATCACAATTAAATGGTCCTAATGCTTGGGGTACTCTCGGGTCACTCACGTAGTTTCTATTGGGAGTTTAATAATCTGATTCGGAGCGAAAGTTCACTGAGTTTGTGAAGTTGGAGAGTGATTACTTGGGCAGGGTCCAGTTTTTTTATATATATTTTTTTTTGCGCATCATCTAATTCGGGGGTTGGTATCGGGCGGAGATCTCCCTTATAATTTCATAACAAATCGAATTGCGGAAATTTAGAAAGTTAACAAGAAATCGTGACTGCAATATTATATTTATTAGTGACTGACTACAAAGTAGAGAGTATAAAATAAGGTGTACGTTTTAATAAAAAAAGGAAATCATGTTGGATTAGGCCCCTCGTTTTTTCGTTGATAAATGAATCTAGTTTGGAAAGGAAAACCATAAGATCAAAATAAATGATAAATTTGTTTAAATTTTGTTGTTATACTTTTATTAAAAGAATTTAAATTACCTACAGATTTGAAAACATTTTAAGGCCGCGTTAATTTGGCATAAAAAATGAACTTAAGAAAGATTAATTACTTGAACCAACGAGTGTGACTTTTCTAGCAGAGTTCTTTGGTCTTCCTTCCGTCAGATAGGGATCAAGTCAACAAAATTAAATTAGACTAAGCGGAGTATGACGAGCAGCAGGAGATCCTTGTCGCAAAAGTGATAAGTAAATTGCACCATGCCGTAATTAGAGTGGCTCAAACCACTCATTTAAACTGGAACAGAGTGGACGGAGACGGAGGAAAGCACTTGTGGGCCAGGCTTGGCTGACTTTGTGATTTAATAAACCAACTTCAGCGGCAAAGACAGAGTTCCGCTTTGGTAAGCCACGCTCTAAAGTAATTTTCGGCCTGCGTTTTGGCTTTATAACTCTATTAGCGCCCCAAGCGGGACTTCCTGCTCTATGTGCTAACCATAAATCCGAACGGGAGCAGCTTCTTTTGGGCATTTTACTGCGCTTTCGGGGCGGGCCAAGACGATAAAATGATGGATATCTCTGTTTGCATACACGCTTCTATGGCTTTCACGCGGCAAAAAAAAAAAAAAAAAACAAAAGGTTCGAAAGAAAAAACCTCACTAAAACAACAGAAGTTGTTTTGTTTCTGTTGTTTTTTAACGATCGGCCGGCCAAGGAGAAAAGGAAAACAGATACGTGCCACTGCGCTGCGGTTCGGAAGAGAAAGTAATATTCAGTTTTGTGAGAACTTCGGTAATCATTTTTTATGAAAACAATGGGCCCAAGAAGTGTCTTTCTCTCGCTCATTTTTCCCCTTCTTTCTCGGCTTGACAAAAGTCCGAAGTTTATTGAACTCGCAACTGGTCAAACCGCCTGAAAGCCCAGTCACCGATCAGCCAACTGTCTTTTAACGGTCAAAACTTGTGAATCAATATGAAAACGCAGACGACGACGACGGCGTGAAGATCGCGACCCACGAAGTAATGGTAGTGATGAGGAACACATTTCGACAAGCCTATAGAGTCAAGAGCCGAGCTCATTTCCATTATGCTAATGACACCGCCGTTGCTGTGGATTCCACTGCGTCATCATTTCGATTAATTCCAAGACATACCCCCTTCTCACACCAAAAAAAAAAAAAAAAAACTTGTGCGCTAAGGTCAATGGCGACTCATTTGGCATATTTTGAGTTTAAGAACCAGAAAAACCGTCCAGTGATTACTTTTCTTGGAAATGTAAAGAGAAGGAGAGTGTTTATCCGCCTTGACAACGTTATTTCAAGGCTTTTATCTCCTTCTCTGTGGCCGTTTTCCCCCTTTAACATTTTAAGAATTTCAAATATGGAAATTAAAAATACAATTGAAACACTCGGCGTATTCTTGGCTCTCAAATCTACTGGAAATTAGAACAAAAACATGTTAATTTCAAAATCAAACCAAAGTATTTCGAAACGTTTAACTTGGCAGACAGTTTTCCCCAAGGAAAACCCATTAAAAAACACGAGGAGCTGTGGTGTAAATTCATTTTACGACGTCATGCTTACATTTGCCCTCAGTTGCGTGTGGGCGTGTCCCCGAAATAATGTTTGCTTGGGATTCTTCTCAGTCCTCTTTCTCTTTGTAGATTCGAGAACAGATAAATGTGCGACTGAAGAACACCTCTTTGGTAAAAATAGTCACTCACATTTTGAAATCTCGAATAAAAACCAATGGGGAATGGATGCCTTTGATGATGTGAGCCATCAGGTCCAAGTGCTTAATCACGATTATAGCGCATTCTTAGCACAATCGGTTAGAGGTTAGGGCCAAGTGAGATGATGATGAGCTGTCTTGGCCTATGTCAATGTTGGTCTTTAGCACGTTTCAACCGTTTTTAACACTTGACTAATGAGCAGAAGGTGAAGATTCTGTGAGAAATGCAAATTTAACTCACCCAAAACAATTAGTTCGACGAACACTTAACGAGCTAGTTGTTAGTTTTTTATTGTGCGAAATCTTGCAGCGTTGCCCAATTAGCATAAGTCATTATTTGCTAAATGGTGCAGAAGCGTTATTTTACCGGGCCATTCCTAATTGAGGGAAAAAATGCGACCTGCTAATGAGGGGTAACGCCCATCAGTGCAGTCCTTAGCTGGATTTATTTTGTTTTTGTCAAAGAGCCCCCTGGCTATGTCAAGCTAACGCCGCCGCCTCTCACCTAAGTCAAGCGATTATAAAGGCAGAGTTTATATTTTATGAATAGCAACTGAAGTGCATTCAGGCAGCAAAGCCCATTCTGAATCAGAGTTTTCCGCAGGCGGTGAAAGTCAGCCAGCCCACTGCCTCTCTTTCTCTTTCGGCTTTAACTCTTAACTCATTGTGCGCAAATGCATTTAGACCTTAAACTTAGTCGTCTAATTTGAATGTATATGAATGTTCGTATAAGCCCCCCTTTGAAATTTTAATGAAACTTTAAATAATAAGCTTACCTAACCGAGAGTGACACACGACGGACTCCTTTACACCATCTACGATTCTTATTTAAATAACTTTCGGTGGACCATTATCTCATTTGGCCTGCTGTCGACAATGGGCGAAACAAAAACTTTTCCACAATGAAATTAAATTGCTTTCGACGCGTCGAAAGAATGCCGAAAACGAAATAGCAGCAGTAGAGATTTACTCGGTTGGGTTTGTGTAATTTATTATACATTTTATAGTATCTTACACTCGAATACACTTGATTTTCCGCAGCTTAGTTTAGTTGCCGTGCCACATTTTTCCCTTTTCCCTTTACCCTGGTCTGTCCGGACGGAGTCCGGACGCAAGCTCATAGTTGCAAATCCCGCTGTCAGTTGGGGGGAGTCTCTTGGAAAATGTTAAGCCCCTAGAAAGCGACACAAATTGTAGGTGGCATGCCGCAAATCTCCTCCCACATTTATCCTACCCTGCTACTTTGCAATTTTCCCGTATCACTTTTACAGAAATTTTCAACATTATGTATTATGTGTGTTGTTGTGTCCCGTGTGTGTGCCGTGCTGTGCTATGCCGTGCCGCATGCCGCGTGCTGTGTGCTGTGTGCTGTGTGCTCTGAGCTGGGTGCATGCGGACTTTTGTTTGTCTCTAACTCTTTGTTTGTTTATTTGACTAATTAATTCGGGCGCCCGGCCAATTTTACATTAAAATTAAAAAATTAGGAAAAACTGCGCAGAGCGGTGCTCACTTCCAAATGAGCACCAGGGAAAAACAGCCCAAAGTCTTAATGTATAAATAAACAATCAAAAGTGATATACGCGTCTCGAGAGCTATAATTAGGTTCAGCAACGTAGCCCAAATCTACACACAAATATTTGAGAAATTCAGACCAGGAAGGTTGCGAAAAGATATCACACAGGCAAGGGTATTTAAAAGACCTTGCCTACATATATAATTTTCTATATATTTATTTTGCGTTTTAATTATAAACAATACCACTATTTTGTTATGATTTCTAAGGAATTTTGTTGAAAGTTAATTGGTTTTTATTTCTATTTTAATTTAATTCCAAGTGTGACATATAATTAAGTATTTAAACTACATTTTAATTGTGGTTTTCTTTCAATCAAGTTAGCTAATAACAGTCCCCAGGGGGTTGTAGGGTGTCTAATAATAACACATTTGCTAGACATTGTTCATTCCCAGACAAGTTTTATCATTCAAGTTTATGGCAAAGTGAAGTCTGATGGAAGAAGTTTTGCCACTTCTGGAAACAATTGTAGTTTCCGACCCGCCTCCCTTGTCTTTGACAAGTACTTTTGTGTGTTTTACCAAGCCGACTATAACAGAAGTCTGCAAGTCTCTTGATAAGATGTACACATATATATATGCATATGTCGCGAAACAAGCCACGCTTTGGGGCATATTCCTTGTTTATTTATAAACCAAACTCTGTTGAATTATGCATTCCCTTTGACATTTGAGCTTATTATAGATTGGCTGCTTAAAGCTCGGAATAGATACTTTTAGCAGATGGAACATGAAATAAAATCTGTGGTACTTTTATTGTTTTTTCGCTGGCTGACCCATATATGCTATCCCTTTATGCGGCTGACTCAACAAAAAGCACTTAACAACTGTGACCGCCTAGGAACAATATGCTTCTCAGCATTCCCAAGTACGAATTCAGCGTTAAACTGCTATAAAACAAAGCCTATTGTCAGCGAAATGAGTACTGATGAGGCTCCTTGGGTGGAGACAGAAACATATGTGCACGAGAAAGCCAGCTGCTTGTCTTCGGACTAGATCCTAGTGCGTCGCATCTTGATTTATGAGGATTAAACGCAGCCGTCTAAGTCCTCGTGTCAGCCAGAAGTAAGCAAGAAATCTGTTATCTTAGATTATTTTTCTCCAAATTGATTGCCAATCTAAGCTTGGCTTAGCTTCAGTCTACAGTCTACAGCTTCCCTCATTGACCCTGTTATATGGTTGTAGTACTCTTCAGTCGCTCCTTGTTCACCCCAATTTTATGCAAATTAAGTGCCCATGTCAATCACAAGAGGAGGTTATCAAATAATGCTTGCAACTCTGAAATTCTAGTAGCTCAAGTGCGCAATAAAAGGCAATAAAATGTGCTTCACACCCGACAGAGAGCACCTTTCCACCATGTTAAGTGACAGCAGGGGCAGGGCAGGAGTAGGATGATGCAGAGGATGAACTGAAGTGGGCACACATAAAAGCATAAACCGTCATGATGTGTGACAAAGCCGAATGCTTATTATTTTCGCTGTTTGTTCGCTGCCCGGGTTAATCAAGTAGGTAAACAAACAAGGCCAGAACAACCAGCTGGTCGCAATAACACCGGCATTAACATCCGCATCTCGGTAATCAGTAATCAGCCAGCGGAGATGTCACCAACTCTCTGGACCACAGAGGGAGAGAAAGAGAGCGAGCGAGTGCGTAATCAACCCTCGGGCAAGAGTCAGGAACACTTAACGCCTTTTGATTGTTTAATTTCTCAAATTGTTTTATGGATTTATCCCCCGGTCGGTCGGTCGGTTGGTCGGTTGGTCGGTGGGTCGTCTGTTACGGACACACGCCAATGAAAAATTAATGCAGAGGGTGGCCAAAGGGGACGACTAGAGGCGGCCGGGTCTGCCAGGTCTGCCGGGTTTGCTGCTGGGTCTGCGGCAGGACAACATCAAAAGCGGAGGGCTTCATTTTTCACCGCTTCTGACATTTAGCAGCCACCGAAACAAGGACGTCGACGGCAGCCAGAAACAATCAGCCAACCAAAGAGCAGCAGCGGCAGCAACCCAACCTGACAGCCGCCCAAACAAAGGGGATCTGCGGGGACCCGGCCGGCTCCAGCGGGTACGAGACGACACTGTTCTCTACTGTGGATGCTCCTGCTCGTGCTAATCCCCCACTGACACACCACCGCAGCCGGCGGACCAACGGACCAGGAGCACCAGTAGCACCAGTAGCACCAGTGGCTTCCCCCAGCTGCAGCCGCCGCCCTCCTGTGCGCATATTCCAATCAAATTAAGTAGAAAGGTTTGCGCCGGCGGCCAAAACGGAGCTTCCTCTCAGTATCTGTTAATATTTCGGGTGATTTGAAGCCCGGCCAGCATCCTGCACGCACGCGAATCGGATCGGAAAAACATTAAAATTAGAACTAAGACCCAAGAAAAGCGGATTCTACAAAGTGCACTAGAACTAGGCAAACGAGAGCATTTATAAATAAACTAACGAGCAAGATCGACGAGGTTCTTGCCGAGTAATTGACAAATAATTTGACATTTAAATAATATAACAAACAGAGCGAAGAAAGAAGAATGTGAGTGAACAGAAGAGAGGAAAAGTGTATGGGAAAGTCTACAGGAAGTGATAAAAATATATTTATTTTCAAGATCTGCCCACTTGTGGCCTTCCACCAAGAATGCTGGTTAAAAGCAAAAATAAAAAGTAATCTTAAATACCCACATAAAATAATTATAAACAAAATTCTTAAAATGTAAAGACGGACTAAGAATATAATAATATCGATCGTGTTGACTGACCTCTGACAACGTGAAAACAAAGAAAATTAAAACGCAAATGAAACCAATAAAATAGTAAAATAAAAAAATCTAAATACCAAAGAAATAATATAAAAAGGCTGAAATTTAATTCAGAAAAGTGCTTATAGTTCCAGATGGTTGTGTAAAGAAAATATTTTCCACGCTTTGTCAATAAAAACCTTCATACAATTTTGTTGTCGTGAAAAATTCAAGTCAGCACTTAGCTTACAAAGTTAAAAATGAAATAATACAAAATGCAAAAAATGAGCGCCAAAAAAAAGCTGACATATGAGCGACGGGCAACAAAAACACAATAAATATCAAAGAGTAAACAATCAAACAATCAAAGAGATCATATTCAACTGCCACAAAGTTGAAAAAGCGTAAAAATAATAATAAAGACATCAGCGAACGTAGGGGACAGGCAGGCTTTTCGCGAATTGCGCAAGAAAAACATCTTGTAAAGAAAATATTGTTCTGTGGCGTCAACTTCCATATATGTATATATTTTGATAACAAAACAATGAATAAACCCCAAAAAGGAATGCGCCAGCTTCCGTTGAGTAAAACCATTTAGAAAACAAGAGACACAAGCGAGAAATCAACCAAAGAAAAGGAACAATTTTAAGACTGACCTTTGCCTGAGGCAATATCTGGGTAGCTCCGGACTCCGCCTTATATGAATTGCTGATCTCTCTCCAATCTCTCCTCGGAGGAAGTGTCGCAATTCAGACAGATGGCCAGCAGCCTCTGAGAAATTAGATAAGCCAGCCCCAAGTTTTACGGAATACCAGGGAAATGGTTGGGGATTAGAGCAATGAAATCGTGCAGAGAGAAAACCTGGAACACTCGGTGATAACAATCTAAAAAGTTTCCAATCTGCAGCTGGTACCAAATCTCGGTTTTCTTAAATGTAAATTGAGAGAGTTGGTTGGGGGTACATTTATTATGGGGCCTTGCGTAATCGCTTTATAATGGAAGAACTTGACCGGGTAATGAAAACGCGGCACGAGTGTGTATGTATTTTGTTTATTCATTTGAACTTCTTCCATTGCTCGAGGCTATTACAGTTCCCAGAACTGAATAAAGTACAAAAGTGCTTATATATCGTATGTCTCAATTTTACGTTTTGCGCGTTGACAGAATTTTAACCATAAATCCGATATATGAATTGATTCGTTCTCATTTTAGTTCAGGGTCGAGATTGTATGCAAATATGTATGATGGATGCATTTTAACAATTCAACTAGCTTTATGGCAAAAGACAGCCAGCACCAGACACGTCATATTGTATGTATGAAGTCTGTTCGTTTTTTTTTGTTTTGCCTTTTCTTTTCGTGCTCGTATTCGATTTTCACTTTTAAATAGATCACTTGGATTTCCATTGTTTCTTTTTTTTGTTTTGTTTTGTTTTTTCTTTTTCTTTTTATTCGAAGGCGGCCTAATCGATATATGCCGGTCACTTTTTGGGTTTGTTTCCATCGTACACTCACTTACCTCCCATTACCCAGCACCCGTGCCGGAATCCCGTTGGTGGCCTGGTTTGTTTCGCATGTCCCCTCGCTTGCTTGCTCGATTTTCCTCCACTTTTGCGGCTTTTGTTGCTCCGCCTATTAGCACATATAACTACAGATATATATATATATATATGTATATAGTGTGTGAGTGTGTGTGAAAGAGAGAATTTCGCACTCGGCATCCTTTCATTTTATTTATATTTTTTTGTTGCTGCTAACAGGGGTATATTGTGTTCGGTAAAAAAGGGGAGAAAGAGTGAAAGAGTTTCCGGGCCTACAAATTAAATATACATTGTATCCCGAAGCAGCAATCGCTTCAATGTAAAGAAACTTTATGATAAAAGAACTATCGGGTTTCTTATCACCCCCGCAAAACACTGTAAATGCATTAGTTTTCAAATTAAAGACCCCCATATAGTTGGGCAAACTATCAAATTTCAAATCGATAGAAGAACTAATAAGTAAGCTCGGGAAAAATGAGATTTCAGCTGTCAAGCAGCATGGGGAAAGCAGCAAGCCATTAGAAAGCAAAGCCGGGCAAAGCTTTTCACAAAAACCAAGGGTGTTTTATGGTCGTGACACTCGACATTAGCCCTATTACATGTTGTTTTTTAGTTACAGCACAGTGTCCGCTGCAATTAAGGAAAATTGTGAAAAAGCCAACAAGTTCCACAAGTGGGTTGTTGGTTCGTTGTTGTTTACTGGTGCGGCTGCCGGTGCCGGTGCTTGTGCTGCTGCTGCTGCTGGTGCTGCTGCTGCTGCTGGGATTAAGTGCGAAAAGGCAACACTTCCCACCCCGGGATGCCGGGAGTCTCTGGTCCCGGTTGGCTGGCAAAATGCTAACCATTTACAGACCACTTCCCCTCGACACTGTTGTTGTTGCTGTTGTTTATTTTACGCCTCTTCACCAGCGCGCGCCCTTTGTCATGTTGGAGGGGACTCTTGTCTATGGGGCGTATGATTTATTAAGTATCCGTCCTGGCTGACTCGCCGCCATGCTCTCCTTTGCTCCAAACATACACAGACACAAACACACACACACACACACACACAAGCTTTGATTACAAATGTTTGCCGTCTGTTGTCTGTTGCGGCTTTTTATGGCTACATTAGAGTCGTAAGCTGTTGCAGATGAAGTGCCACCCCACTTTTATCCACCCATTTAGCCCGAGCAGCCTTCTGGCTTGTGCCTTGCGACTTGTGCGACTTGTGTCTCGTGTTCATCCCAAACACCATTGTATAGTAGTGGCATCTCGCGTCCCCACACGCGACAGGCGGGGCTCATCTCTTAATTAGTTAAACATTGAGTGGCTTCTGCCGGAGTTGTTTCTTGGGCGGAAATTTCGGGTTGTTGACTTTTATTCCGATTTTAATTTGCCTTACCGCCTTACCGCCTTGCGAGGGTGGTTCCTGCACGAATTATCATCAAAAATGTAAATTTATGTTTGCGTCCGAGCGATTTATCATCTCACTCGCACCATTTTTACCCACTGCTATCCCGTTAGCTTCGGCTTTATTTATGACTCCGGCTTTCTTGCAGCACAGTTTACAGTTATTAAATATTTTTTTTCTGCTTTTCTGCTGCCGCCGGAATGGGAGGCCACTGGCCCCTCTGCAGTGGCAGTGCAGCAATCCGGATGTTGCAAACCATATCGAATCGCTTTTGCATTTCTTTTTCGATGGCGCCATATGTGCTACACTTTCAGCAGATAATGCTGGCCGTATTTTTTTTGTCATTCAATGCTGGAGCTGCTGAACCGTATTAAGCATAAATCCGGAGTTTATTGAGGGATTTAAGGGATTTAAAGCAAAGTATTTTTTGTTTTTTTTTTTGTAATCATTGTAACTTTAGGAATGTTTTCCCTCCATACAGATATACATAGATCTACAGATACAAAGTGCGCACAATCAGCAATTAATTTGCCACCATTGTGATGTAACTGAAATGGAACAAATCCCCTAGAATCACTTTAATGACATTGACACTTGATGCCCCTTAGATAAATTTTCTTAAATGCTTTCGAAATGGAATCGGAGTGAATAAACTGAATAAACTATTTCTTGAAAACAAATTATATCCATAACAGCGAGAGCGGATGGATTACAAGGGTATTTGCGGATTCGTTACGCAACCAAGGCGAGCCAGCTCTAGCCTTTATTTTCTTTTAATGATTTTTCCTGCTGTTGTTTTAATTTATATTTCTTATGGCAGTTTCTTTGCTAGCTTGCTTGCCCGTAATCGCTTGCACATTGAGTGCGAATTAAGGCAATTTCTTTGGTGGCGTGTTTGATGGTTTCTTTCCACCATTTGCTTTTGTTTTAAGCCGGGTGAAACTAGGAAGAGAAAGGGCTAGCAGTTCCTGCGATTGTCTGGTGCCAAAACCAAAACCCGTGGGCGAGAGGGAAACGAATATAAAATTAACAACACGGCCCAGTCCGCGGCCAAAGGCCACGACAAATCGAACCTCGGGGCATTGGTTTGCAATGGATTGGAATGATTATTGCTCTTGCTCCGGCTCTGGCTCTGGCTCTGACTCTGTGGGATAATTGTGATTATCTTGAAACTAATCTTTCAATTGTGTTGGCTTTCTGGGTTATTTGTCCATTTTAGATTGCAGTAATTTCGTAAGACAAATAAGAACAGCCAGCGGTTCGTTGTCTCTCGCACTAAGCAAAGCTAGTTAGAATTTTATGAGTGTGCCTGCATTTATCTTGCCCTTTGACTTTGTCAACTCAAGCTGATTAATTTTTTATATCACAATACAATTACTGGACTGTGTTGCCTTGGGTATACACAGTTATGGAATACAATAGCTAAACTGCCAATTTCACAATTTATTTCGCGTAAGCATTTACAGTTAAATTTCCGATAATAGCTGCCTTTGATTGTTATTTATCATCCAGCTCCACCCATGGGATGAGCTCCCTCCTTAAGGTATTTGCTTTCTCCCTCGATTATTTCATCAGAGATCGCACGAATAATTAAATAAGCGATTATATTGCATTTATTGTTATTTGTGTCATGTTCGTTTTATTGCGTTTGTCATTCAACTGCGAAAAAACTGCCCACTGCCGACTGCCGACGGCACTTTTGTATAAATATATATTTTTTTTTCCTCCTCAAGTTGTTTTTAATATTTTTATTTGAGGCTTTTTAGCCTAGCCGGCTAATTGAAATGTGTTGCGTTTCATTCCTCGTGTAAATGTGATATGAAGCTAATTAAAATGTTTTATGGTTATTCATCAATTACACGTAGATATGTCGAAGCAACAAAATTTATTACACATCTTAAAAAATTTGACAAGCTAGATTTTTGGGGGGTTTCAAGTTAGCTTTGCTTATTTTATGGTTTCCTTAATTTTGTAAAGAATTTTAATGGGTTTATTTGTAATGCTTGTAAATATTGTAAACAAATCTTTGGACTCACAATCCATGATTATTTAATTGTTTGCGTTTTCTTCCACAATTTTTGATGTCTTCATGTCTTTAAGTGTTTCAAGTGTACACAGACATCAAAAATCGTTTAGCATCTGCCTGTAAATATCTGGATTTCGTATTGCCTTCAAAGGCTAACAAGCCTCTGCATAGGTTTTTCCTTTGATTGTTGACTTTTGGTCGACATTTTTTGAGGTCTTAATTTGGTGATAATCATCGCTTAAAGTAACTGAAGTGAGTTTTTCTGAACCCAAATTGGTTAGCATCTGGCAGTTAATATCTTTAAGATCGTAAGATTGCTTGTCAAGTCTAAAGGTGTGATTAATATTTACTTTATTGTCAACCATTTTTAAAATCGTGATATTCAAATCCTTCTTGTAAATGAATTTAAAAACTCCGACTGTTTTTCTCTCTGCTATTTATGAACTGAAAACTTTTCCGTTCTGTTCATCGAGGTGGGCGTTAGGTGCTCTTATTCTTGTCTCTATTAGATGCAAGTTTATTTATTTATTTATTTATTTTTAGTGTATTCAACCCATTTGCATCTATTTTCATGCGCTCCAGTGGCGAATGCCGTTCAAATGAATAAATATATGTAGATATATATGCGACCGTTTGGTCACATCTCTGAAGACACAACCGGACGGGACCGGGACACCACATTTACTTCAATTGTCATTTACACTTGACGGGGGTCCGTTGTGACTGTCAGTTCATTTTTTCCTTTTTTTTTAGTTTTTTTTTTGTATTCCTTCTCATTTTTCTGCCGTTTGTGTTGAGGTTTCGGTTTTGGTTTTGGTTTTCTTATTTTTTCGGAATTTTTAGCTGGTCTCTCGGCCAACTCTCAGCTCCTCTCACATCGGTTATGCATTGTCGGCGGCTTTAGCATTCGAAATTGTTCGAATTTCCGTCTCTCTTTCGCCGAGAGCTGCATAAATTTCCGCCGGTCTCTTGTCCGTACGGGTTTTATGTCATTTTCTGAACTGTATGGGCATTACCATAAGCTGAGCGAATCTTGAACCAAATCACGTTCTCTCCAACTTTTTGTGTTTACAGCCATTTTTATATTTTGTTTGTTTAATGGTTGCTTTTAATTTTTTGTTATATATATGTTATAAGCCTTTGCCTTACATTTTTGTCAGCTTTCCTTTCACCGAATGTGGCTGACCTTTTTGTTTATGCTTTTTGAAAGATCTTGAACTTGTTAATCGATTTTTTGCCCTCTATCTTATTTCTATATTTTGTAGAAAGTAATTGTGCCTTTTAATGGATTATTTATGAAGCAAAAAAGTCAGACACTTGATGGACATATTGCGTTAATTTCTTCATTTCCTGCTAAGCGCTAAATATTATATAAAAATCACTTAAAATAAAGCCATTTATTATTTGAACAGCTCTAAAATTTGATCTATAAAAACTGATTATAATGGTAAAAAAATATTAATTTTTGCAATAGTTACATAAGTTTTTTGATCTTGAATTGTGCAACAAAATGTAGCCTCCATTTCGGTTTACGCCTTAATTGAAATATTCTTCTCTATAGAAATATTTTTGATTTTATTTAACAGTTGTTGCCCTCTGTTGGCATTGTGATTTGTTGGCTGTCTGTGTGTCTGTCTGTCTGCCGGCTTGCCTCTTTTAATGAAACCGCTCAATTGGAAAACAAAAGGCAAATTACTTGCTCCAAATCCCAATAGAAAACGAAGGTGCTCGTGGCGTTGGAATTGTTGCCACTCGAATGCTCCGATCGGCAGCACCGCGCCACCACCACCTGTGCAGATTGAAGATTGGAGATTGGAGCTTTCGACCCAGCGACCACCACCAGCTGCCCATAAACCAAAAACCGAACCATTGCTCATTAATAACTCGGCTGGCTTTGGCTTTGGCTTTCCATTCAAAGCGAGCGGTGGTTTTTGCCTCACCCATATTGTTGTTTTTTTTTTCTTAGCATTTTCAATGTCAATTAATTAATTCATAATTTGGTCAGCCACGAGCAAAGGAAAGTAAAGATATACACAGGAAATCGGTTCGACCGCAGAAATTGACAGCTTTGATTGTATTTTTAAATTTTATTAGCCAATTCACCTTTCAGGTGTCCAAAAATTGAAAGGCCAATATTTTTAGCAGCGAATTTGCATGCATATCTTGTCGCACAGTTTTTGGAATAGCTAATGTCACATATATACCCCATAAAACCTGTGATGTTTGTGGGTAATGGTTCCATAAATAGAAGAAGGTTTAATAAAACAAACAATATGTTGAAAATCATAAATCATGGTCTTAAAATGAAATAATACTTGAATGTATTTTTTTATAAATTAGAAAATATCTTTAAGACCGTTATTTTGTATTTTAAATGCTATCTATAAGCTTTTTAAATGAACTTAAAATTTCTAATATTAGGGAATTTCTCCAACGAAACATTTATTAATTTAATTTTCATTTCTATTTTCCAGATAAATCGTGACGATGGCCTTCCGCAAGAGATCTGCCGCCAGTGCATGGCTCAATTTCTGATGGTGGCCAAGTTTCGGCGGAAATGCGTACGGATGCAACAACGTTTGCAGGACTTTGCCCAGGATATATCTGACCGCCAGGCAGCCAGACAAGCCAAGCGTCAGCAAAAGGAAACACAAAAGCAGGAGGAGCAGCCATCTCCTCAACCGGAACGAAAACGCCGTATGGTATCTGAATCGGACAGAGAAGCAGTCGCCGCCGCCACTGCCGTCGCCGCCGCTGCTGCAGCAGACACACCTACAGAGGTTCTCACAGAGTCACAGGATCTGCCACCTCCCAAAACTCGACGCCTCCAGCTCCGCCTGCGCAAATATCGCGCCCTTTCCATCGGCTGTGAAATGGATCATCGCAATACCATTGATGCCAGCAACATGCCCTGGAAGACGAAGGCGGCCCGCAAACAGATCTCCGAGACATGGACTTCGTCCTGTCCAACCACCGAATTCCAATCGCCAAATCCTAGCCCCGATCAGGATGCAAAGAGTTGCAGTAGCACTGAACGGATGAGCGATCTGTCCGTGGGTCCCTGTTGTGGCTTTGAGAGCGACAGCAATCCCTCCTCCACCTCCACACAATCCACGGTCGCTGATGGTTTGCAGTTTCCCAAGCGTTTGGCGGATTACCAGAGCACCCCAAGGCGCGGCCGGCGCGTGAGAAATTCCCCAGTCTATAACCCAACCAAGAGACAGAAGCGATCGCTGGTCAAGACGGAGCAAGAGGTGGCAGAGGTGCAGATTACAGAAGTGGCCGAAGAGAATACAAAGTCTGAGCAAGTAGATGAGGCCATCGACAGCACTTCAGATATGCCAAAAGGCCCGAGTGAGCAGCTCCCACTGGAGAACAGTAAAGTCAATTCAAATCATAGTGGAGATGAGGCCGCCTCGGAGAAGGAGTCGACGGACATGTCAATTGCCTCAAATGGTTCAACAGAAAATCATACCCAAGAAGACTCCTTGATGGAGGAAGCAGTCAACTCAAAGGAAGTCTCAAATGGCCAAGAAAAAGCGGCTTCCGATGAAGGCAATGAAGCGCCAGCGGAAGTAGAAGAGGTTACCAATAATATGGGCGAGCAGGCTGCCGACAAAAAAGACACAGAAATAGTTAACAAAATGGAAGAATCACCCTTAAAGGGTGCACCGGAAATAATGGAATTATCCAGCGATGGCAGTTCAACAGGCTGCTTAACCAAGGATATTTCAAGCGAACCCCTTTTGTCTGGTTTGCAGTCGCCCAACGATCCCCTGCAATCGGAGGAGCTGACCTCATCTACAGAGCCCAGTGAGGACCACACGGAATCTGTTGATCAGCCGGAAATGATTGTAAGCATACCCCTCGAGGTGCTCGATGAGAATCTGCAGCGTCGCCTAGTCGTGGATCAGGATATCGAGAAGAAGTCAATGGACCGTACCGCTTCGACGCCCAAGGAGCTTCAGTCCGTCCAGTCCGACGATGTGAACAACAATGCTAACGATGAAAATTTTTGCCAGAGTGCTACAGTAGATAGCTTCAATTCTACTGTGGCACTCCGAAGCAATGAAATTGAAGCAAAACCAGAATGCGGAGGTGGTGCCATGGATCAGAAAGCAAAAGTAAGTCCCAGCGCGGAAGAATCTCCGCCAAATGAATCGGAGACGGATGAAGAGATACCAGTGCCAAGGTCTGGACCCACACCCATGGATTTTATGGCCGAGTTCGCCAAACACTGTGAGAACGGCATCGAGCAACTGAAGGCAACCACACCGGCCCCGTCGCCCACGCCTTCGGAGTTGCCGCTGCCGCTGAACGATCTGGATGCAAAGCAGCAGCTGGAGGTGGAGATGAATGATGTTGAGACCACATTGAATGGCATCCTTAACGAGATGCAGGACCAGCACATGTACACACCGAACTGTGCACACATCGATGAGTTTCTAACACCCGCCGATTATGCTCCACTGACAGAACAAGAGCCCTCGGTCTCGTCGCCGCCCAATCCCTTCGAGGAGAGTCCAGTGGCCGCACCAGAATCAAAACAACCGGCTGCCAGCGAGGATCTGTTTAACAACAGCAACTTTAGCAACGAGCTTATAGGCTTCCAGAACGATATTCCCTGCTTTGAGAATATCGACTCCTCACCGGAACCGGGAGAGCAGAGTTTGCATTTGGAGTTGACACAGTTTCTGAGTGAACTGCAGCCATCGGAGGAGGAAAAGCCCAGCGAAGAGGCACCGATGGAGGCACCGACCGATGCACAAGCTGACGTTCAAGTGCAGTCCCCGAATGCGTCAGAAACGATGTCCCAAAGAGATACTACCGAACAGCTTGAGATACAAATTCAACCGCAAATCGAACCTCAAATGCAGCACGAAATCTTGACAGTGCAGGCTCCGGAGGAGCACTCACAGAGCCCCTCGCATATGGAACATCAGATCGTGGCGGTCGAAAATCAAATTCAATTGCTTAATCAATCTCAGCCATCAAACACGCACCAAATGCTGCAGACGCAGACTCGCATCCACAACCAAGTGCAGCCAACTGTTCAGATGATGCAGCATATCCAGCCCCAAGGATATTCCCAGCTGCAACTGCAATCCTCCCAGGTGATCCCGCATGTCCAGTCACGGGACACGACGACGACAGTCACCTACGAGCAAATCTATCAGCAGCACATCGTACAGCAAACGGTTCAGCAGTCCAGCAGCAATAAGGTGCAGCTCATCTCGCTGCCCTCGTGTGCAGGCGAAACCAGGCAATGGCAGCCGCAGCACCAGTACCAGCACCAGCACCAGCAGCAAGTGCAGTGGTCATCGGTGGGCGGACTGGAGTCGATCAAAAATTCGCCCATTGAGACCACTTACTACATCAGTGCCAGTGATCTGTATCCCCAGCAGACAACGGAGACGTATACCATGCTGCAGCCGGCATCCGTGGAGTCCAATGAGAACTATATGCTGGAGCAGGTTTCGCATCAGCAGAGCCAGCATCAACACCAGCAACTGCAGCAGCACCAGCACCAGCAACAACAACAACAGCAGCAAGAGGAGCAACATCACCAGCAGCAGCAGCAACAACAACAACAACCGATCATGATTGTGATACAGCCGGAGATGCAGCAGCCGGTGGCGTCGGCTAGTAACCCGCAGCAAGCACCACTGCACCGCTACGGTGCTCCTATCAGTAACGATCTCCATCGCCTGCAGTACACCAAACGGCTACAGCACCGGCAACATCAGCACCCACAGCACCAGCAACATCTGCAGCAACAGCAACACCTCCCTGTGCAGAGCCATCCGGTAATAGGAATGCCGGGAGCAACGTCGATTTCAACCAAAGTCCATCCCATACCCGCCACTACGCCGACTGGTCGGCCATTAACCCTCAAGTGTCGCTTCTGTCAGAACGGACCGAGGTTCTCCAACAGCCTGGAGTACAGCCGCCACATCATTGAACTGCACCCCGCCGTAGCTCCGTTCAACTGTCCGCACTGCCCGCTAGCGTTTGCCGGCAGGAGTAAGCGGTCGCAGCACATCCTCAGCAACCACGTCGTACAGCAGTACCAGTGCGGCCAGTGCTCGCAGGTGTTTCCCGCTCAAAAGGCTTTGGACCTGCACATCCAGCGCTTTCACATGCCATTAAAGACTGTTGACAGTGTCCGTGTGGAGGATGTTCAGCTGCAGATCACGAACGAAGGCCAGCAGAGGCGTCCGCAATTGCCATATCAACCAAGAGCATATCAACCGCGGCAGCAACGTCAACCACAACGAACCCCGCATCATCGTCCGCAGCCAGAGCAGCCGCAGCAGAAGCTGCCAGTGATGCAGCCATCACAGTCGCCGCATCCGTCAAGTGAGCTTGGTTATGCTTTCACCTCAAAGATTAAATTTTAAAACGAAATCTTTGCCCCAGCAGCAATGGATGTCCAGGCGAGCACAACAGCGCCGCGCAAGATTCTGTGCTGTCCCGACTGCGAGGATTGTGAGTTTAATAACAAATTCAAGTAGCTTTGTTAACACTTTAATTCTGAAGCTTAGCTAAGCGACTTATAGACATCCTCAGGTGGTCCCAAACTAACAATATATTCCCATTTCAGGCACTACAGGTCACAGCCATACCAGCAGTGCGGGATTCGAGGAACTCCCCTCGCTGCAATCTCCTCCAACGGTGCTTACTCCGCCCTCGACGATCGTTTCGGCTCCATCGCCCCAGCCCATGATGGTCGCGCAGCACATAACGCTGCCCTCGCCAGAACAATCCGAGCCAGATTCCACGACCACGTTACGGCAATACCGTAAGCGAGGCGTCATTGTGGGACCCCAAGGTCCGCTGCATTTGGGCACGCCTGTGGCATCGCCCTCGCCGTCATCGTCGCCTTCTTCCTCCACCGTCGACCATGTACCACCAGCGTCACCAGCTACGCCCGCTTCGCCGGCCCCACCTCCGTCCCCCACCCCGTCCTCCGTGCCGGCGAACGAGTTGCGAACAAACCATCAATGCCTCTACTGCGAAGAGCGTTTCACGAACGAGATTGCCCTTAAAAAGCATCATCAGCTGGCCCACGGATCCCAGACTACGATGCCGTTCGTGTGCACCATCTGCAAGCGAGGCTATCGCATGCGAACGGCCCTGCATCGTCACATGGAGTCCCACGATGTGGAGGGCAGGCCGTACGAGTGCAACATTTGCCACGTGCGATTCCCGCGCCCCTCGCAGCTAACGCTGCACAAGATTACAGTGCACCTGCTATCCAAACCGCACACCTGCGACGAGTGCGGCAAGCAATTCGGTACGGAGAGCGCATTGAAGACACACGTTAAATTTCACGGTGGTAAGTTTTGGGGCACGATGCTCATGGTGAACGCACACAAGGATGCGGTAGCCTGGTACTAAAGGGTTCCGGGCTTAAGCTGCCTTACAGCTCTCCCTACTAACTCCACTAACTACTTAATAACCCCATTCACATATATGTACGTATTGGTAGTGTTTTCGTTGTTGCTCGAGTAATAAGCCTCTTACTAATCCCCCCTGTTGTTGTCGTTATTATTGTTTCATTGTTGCTATTGACAGTTTATTCCGCCGAGGTATCGATTTCTGTTCCCAAAAGGTAATGCACAAATCCTCAACGAAAAGTCCTTGTTTCAAGGGGCTCTTGAAACAGGACGAAACAAAAATAATTGAATCGAACGCTTTCACAATGCATTGCTTAGCATAGAAAAACACAGCTTTGAACCACCATGCATGTTTTGACAAATATTTGCTAACCAAAATATTATTAACACAAAATGTCACCGGTTTTAAATTCAGATCCTTTATTTTTAGTACCAGAAATTACCATTTTTATATAAAACAAACGGTTGTCGCCTCTCAATGCGATCTAAAAAAAGCCAAACTTAATTTATCTTTGCTTTACTCTCATCCGATGACCGGTTTTTTGCTTTTTCGGCTTATCAGTTGACTCGGGGCAGTTTATTTTTATAACAATTCCACACGCGGTTTTTCTAAGTGGACTTAAAGTCGATAGTAAAACTAAACTTTCGCAAAATTATTGTAAACGCACTTAGAAAGGATATAAATCGGGGTGCCATTGCTGAAGTCATGCAAAATATTCGCAAATAAAAATCGAGTTGCATATATATAACCCCTTATACAGAGTTTTGAGTAATTTTCAGCCTTAATTATTTTAAATTTTCTTAATAAAATATAATCTATCGTCAATTAAGCTTTTACTGCCACAAACTGAGCACAATTTTGAATTTCAAACTATAGTCATTACTATGTCCTGTTAGAGAGGGTCAGAAATCAGATAAATCGGTTGAGGATATTTTGCGTTCTCTGACATGTAGTAATGTGATCTGGATAATTTACATAGATGCATAGATTGCTTTGAGATTAAGGTGTAAAAAACCCACATTGTACGTTAGAGGTTTTAAGTGATTAACAATTAGCCTGACACTGTTATTAATCCAATGACCCAAGCACTTATTCACATTCCATTCTAGTAGGTGCGTTTCGTAACTAAAGCCGAGTTCCGTGGAAATAGTATGGAATACACTTGTTGCTTTTGTATTGCTTTTTGTTGGTTCCTTCACGAAATTCGACCGATATCTTTTAGATTTTCAGACCTTCAATCCAATGTCCCCTTGTGAAATCCGAAAATATAACCAAATTTATCCGCTTGTCGATTGAAATATGTATGTGTTGTGTTGGCTTCAAGTTCACTTTGTGTGAATTCCCAATTGCTGAAACAACAACGCTTCCCTCCCAAATATATGCAGATACAATGGCCAACGCCAATTGTCTTTTCCAGGGATTGGTTACCAGTGCGACGGATGCGATCGTTCGTTCGAATATCTCAAGGAATTGCGCAGACATCGTCGTACCCACAAAGAGCTGTTTTACAAATGTGAATTCTGTCCACGGTCGTTTCTCCACTTTAAGATATTTCGCGGTAAAGTCTCCAGGCTACAATGTTGTTGAATTTCATTTAAAATATTTTAGTTCTCAATTAGAATTTCATAATATATTAACTTTGTTATAAATAAAATAATAATGAAATTCAGCAATGTTGGTAGCACTGAATATTATATATGTAGGTAATGATGTATATATTATAGGGCGTGTGTGATAACTTATGACTGAATTTGTTAATGCATGGCCTAGGCTGATATGCACTTAATATGCATTTTTCTATATAAATATCCTTTTTACTTACCTAAACATATCATTAATATATTTTTTTTGTATATTCTCTTTAGCACACATGAACTCCCATTTGCCACTGGGTGTGTTTCTCAACGAGGAGACCATAGTAAAGACCGTCAGCAACATCAGCAACAGCACCAACAACAACGACAACAACAGCAACAACAACAGCATCCTTAGTAGCGATAAGCTAGAAAATCCACCAACACCCATCGAGGAGACAGCCCCTATGAGCAGCAATAGCGTGTACAATGTCCAAAGCCCAGATGAATACCCCAATTCGGTGGAGAGCAGTGCTGCCACCAGCGTGGCTCTGGAAACGAATGCCCCAACGCCATAACAAACGCTACCAACGATGACCTATCATTTGGTCTGCAACACGTTATTGGTTGCAAATCAACGACCGATAGCAACCTTGCCAATTAGAGCGATGACGCCTTCCTACACTATTGTCATGTTTAATGGCAGACAGCTTCCATTCATTCTTCTTCCCATCGGAGCCAACCAAGCCCAGCATCTCTCGACCGAGAGGAACCAGCAGACTGCATAGAATGCAATGCGATAATGCACTTAACAAAATTAGCGACTAAGCCACAAGTACACTCCCTCAGACTAACAGAACTTAAGGCTAAAAGTGTATTTAGTCGATAAGCTAGCTAGAATTTAGGCGTTCATGCAATGAAACCAACAACAACAAACCAACCAATGGAAACAAATAAGCAACAAGTTAACTTAGGCTAAAAACATATTTACATGTTATACAAACATTTTGACTACCGTTCCCAGTCGGACCTTTTTTGTTAAAAAAAAAAGAGCAAGAAATGAAAAAATGAACACAGAAGTTCGAGATAGCAACTAAGACAACCTAGCATTAAAAAAAAGCACCAACAGCACTTAAGCGTTTAGTTGTTAACACTTTTACGGCACTAAGACTTGAAAGTTAGCTCTCAAAACCATTTTAGTTCTATTTTATTGTTTAAATAAACGTAATTTCCTTCTCTTTATTTATAAACTATATGTAATAAACAATTTATGCTCTTAGTGCTGCGATCAAACGATAATAACAACGATGTTCGCCCCCTCGGTTCCTTAGTAGCTCTAAAACATTTATTTTATATATATATATCGGTGGTCGACTCTAATCGTAGTACCAGTCCAGGAAGAGTAGGGAGAACGACATGACCAGCAGGAAGAAAAGGGACCACACACGGAGACCTGCATTCCGTTGAGTGGCCTGACGGATCTGCTCATTGGCATCCTTAACGTTCTCAGTGGTGCCGACGACGGCACTGACAATCCGCTCAATGTTGTGCTGCTGCATAGCGACCTACAAGAAAAGGTAGATTTTTAAATGGATTCTAAATGGAATAATAACTATAATTGTGTACTTTCTAAACTGGTCTATTATCTTATATTATATGCATATATATATATTTATATATTATATATTATATATTATATATTGGTGTATTTGTCAAATTTAAACTATCTCAATTACGAATTACTAATCAGGACTTAAAGCAAGAACAATAACTCTCTATTTACTCTCCCTAAAACATTGTTTATTTAGCCGAATCTCTATTCATGGAATTTTTTGTGACGAGATAGATAGCTAGATAGCAACTAAGCTTATCGAAATATGGATTTGAACAATACAATAATACAATAACCCCTTAAATTGGGACAATTCAAATAGTCTTTGGATTATTTCAATGGTCGGGGAATGCTGATATAAATGTGGACCTGCTTACCTTTTCGGTAAAGATGTCCTGCAGCTGGGCAATGTCGACAACATTCTTTTCTATCTGCTCCACCTCCTCGGAGACGCCCTGTAGGAAGTTGTAAATATGCACATTCTCTGCCTCGAACAGTTGCATGTCCTCCGCGCTAAGGGGATCCTCGTCAGCGGCCTCTTGCTGATGCGCTGACCGCTGCAGTTCCTCGTCCAATGCCACCTTGGCAGATGAATCCGAGCTCATGGCCCCTCTATTGGGTCTGCTGCGCTTTCGCTGTCTAGGTTTGTGCTCGCTAACCTCGGGAGTCCACTTATTCTTCTTCCCCTGCCCATCGTGGTGGTCCTGCTCTCCATCCTCCTCCTCATCATCGTCCCATTCGTCCCAGCCTTCGTTATTCCAGTCGTTGTCGGCGGACTCCTCGGCTCGTCCGTTTGTCGAGGGCGAGGATAACTCCCCATTGGCTTTGTCGTCGTCGTTGCTACTCTGCTGGCGCCTACCGAGCTTGCCACTGTTGCTGCCCGCCGGTCGCACTGGTATCTTCTTCTTGTCCGCCGCCAGCTTGAGCAGTCTGTAGGTCTCCAGCTCGTGCTGCACCCGGTACTTCTTCTGGTCCAGATATATTTGTTCCACGCTGTGCAGATAACTGACCAGCAGGTCCAGCACGGCGTCGATGTGCTGGCGCTCTTGCGGCCTCCGCTTCGCCGCCTTCCAGTCGCTGCGCATCTTGGCCAAGTGTTGCGTGTAGAAGGTAACGAATTTCTCCGACTCGCGGTCGATCAGGTCCCGCTGAGCGTCGGTCATGTGTGTGGCGCTCTTCAGGTGCTGCCCGATCTTCATGTAGGCGGTTCGGTTCTCGATCAGCACATTCCGCAGGGAGGTGATCTTGCTGCAGACCTCCTTGGCGTTCTTGGCGAAGTCATCCTTTGGAAGCGACGTCGCTTTGGAGGGCGCAGCAGGTGACGGGCCGGTCGGCTTTCCGGCTGTCTTCCGCTGCAGGCGAACAGTCATTACACTGGCCTTGAAGGTCTGGGTGATGTCCATATTTCTAAATGTATTATTAAACTATTTAACTTTTAAATCCACATCATCGGTTCGGACCGAAACCAACGCCAGAGTTGCCAGACTGATAAGAGGTGAAGAAACATAGATGTCATCGATGTTTTCGAAACATCGGTAACATCAACCGTTATCGATAAGCCTCTATTCTACAATAAGAACAACAGGTAATTGTAATAAATAAAAAAATATATTTTGTTTTTGTTAAATTTTAAATAAAAAAACCATTGTTTTTGCATTCTTTCTTTATTTATTTTATTTTATTCTTGACCCTATGCCTCTCGATCTGTCTCTTGCAATTCCTTTATATATTTTAAATTATGGAGCGATCCATGAACAATAATGTGCAGAAACGTCGAATTTATTTTTAAATATTCTTTAAACAAGATACAGTGCGCGTTTTAGATCGTAGGTGTCAGAAAATCAAACTCTGGCAACGCTTCATCGGCTAAACCGCGATGTCGGTTACTTTTCAGTGTTGGCTAAGGAATAAATATGGCGGCCTTTTTAAAATAAAAAAAAAACAAATAAAGGATTTTAATGACTAGGGTTTTATTGAAAATATACAATATGCATACATGGGTCAGCCTATCTAATATATGCAATTAAATTCCATTCCTTATTATTTTATATTTCTGTATATATATTATCATTCATTTTATATTGTTTGTTGTTTTTTTTTATCCTTTTTACATAAAAGTGCACATTGGGCGCCTGGAAAACAAAACGTTTGCACACAACTACTAGCACTTAAATTATAAAAACTTAATAGTAATTTTCCTACGCACAGTTTTTTCCTTGCGAAAACCAAGCACAAAAAGTCAGACAAATTAGTTACATAATACATTACGCATAATAACAATATTAAACATTAGGCATTACACTTAATTCACAGCAGTGTGCACGCTGGCTTGGGCGAGGACTTTGGTTTCCGGTCCACGGCACGGACGGCCTCCTCGAAGACCTGCTGCAGGTTTTGTTTCTTCTTCGCCGAGCATTCCACCAGATTGGAGGCATGGATCTCCTTGCGCAGTCGCTTGCCCTCCTGAAAAATGCATCAGACAGAAATTAGTATCCTGTAGATACATTAAATTAAATATTATTCCTCACCTGTGTGGTCACAAACTTCTCAGAGTTGGGAATCCTTAAGTCCAGCTTGGTGCCCACCAGCACCACAGGCACATTGTTGGAAAAGTGACGGATCTCGGGCCACCACTTACTCTTGATGTTATCAAACGAGGTGCGACTGCTAATCGAATAGCACAACAGGAAGCAGTTCGTCTATGGAGGAACACACAAAATCGATTGCAATATTAATAAAATGTTCTTCAAAGATAAAAAGTTGTACTCACATTTGGATAGCTCAGAGGCCGCAGTCTTTCGTAGTCCTCCTGCCCAGCAGTGTCCCAGAGGGTCAGATTGTACTCGCGATCGTCAACGGATATGTTGCAGGCATGATTGTCGAACACTGTGGGTATATACTCCTCGGGAAACTCGTTCTGGGTGTAGGTTATCAGCATGCACGTCTTGCCCACCATGCCGTCGCCCACGATGGTTATTTTCAGCGGGCGCGGGCTCCGCGACATGTTCGTCGTCGTCATTCCCGATTAGGTCTTTGTTGTGAAACTGCAAAGAGGGCAGAACGCAGAATAAAGGCGTCAATTTGGCTGCTGGCTTGACAGTTTCAGTTCCGCGAGAGATTACGTTGCGCCATTTGGCGGCAGATGTTGCAGCTCTGTGTTTATCTTGCCGCACCCACACTTTCATCCTGTGGCAGTGCCCTGCGGCTGTGGTAACCGGAAATCTCCGGACCAACCCCCTATTCTTCCATACATATTGTAAATTCAGCAAATAATATATTTAATATTGTTCACCATAAGCCAGAAGCCGGACCGTTGAATAAAACACTCCTTTTATTGCATATAATATAAGAATGCGGCTTGTGTAAATAGTAAGTCTTCACGGAAGCGTTGCTAAACGCTTTAATAAAATACACGTTCCAGAAATCGAACGTAATCGGGGGAAAATTGCTAATTACACCCTAGAGTATTTAAAAAATATCAAAACAGTTTCATAGAGTAATGAATTTTAAAATGAAAGCTTTTCAGATCCAAGAGCAAATAATTTTACCAAAGAGAAATGGGGGGTTAAGAGACTTCAGTTTGGACCTGTTGATAATGATAGACCCATACCACACTTGAACTTCAAAAAGGGTTTAATCTAATCAACAAATACAACAAAAAAGAGCCCAATAAAATAAAATACTCGAGGCAATTTTAGCTTTTATGGGGCCAACTGTGGACTGAATTCAGCAGAGAGCTTCATCAGCCGCAATTGATTCTGCGAAATCTCTAATGGAAATAAATGTGCTTTTATGGCGGTTAGTTCGCTTATATAACAATTAAATAAAGCCTGGCTAAAACTAATAGACTTTCACCAGCCCAATGACAAAAACAAGCCAAAACACAACCACATTCGTTTCATAAATTTTTCTTTTTAATTAAAACTGGTTTAGTCGGTTGGTTTCCAGTTGACCCAAAACATATACTAGATTTCCCTGCCAGCCTCCGCCAAAAGACACAACGAAATCCAAAAATCAAAAGACTTTTGCCCGATTTACATAAAGGTATCCGTTAGTTCATTTTGTGACCGAGACTTTGGATTCTGGGGGTCTCCTCCGCATACGCAGAAAACTCATACGAATTCCAGGAAACATAAGCTGTCTTGTGGTTATGACTCATCCGCTGGCACTTGTTGGAATCTCGCCGAGGCACATTCGTAGTTGATTTAATTACAAATCCGAGTTGTGGAGGCTTCTACTATTAAAAGACCTAGACCACATTTATGTGTGTCGGTGACTCATCCCTATAGAAGGGTTTTGGGGCCAGCCCACACATTATTTAATATTAACTGCATCTCTGATGGCTCAAAAATAAGGAAAATAAAAAAGGGAAAATCGAAACCGGTTCCATTGTGACATTCATCAGCGATTTACCAGTTGAGGGGAATGAGTTTTTTTAAACTTTGGCGTTGTAACCCACAAAAAAAGATTTATAAGTTTGCTTATACCTTAGAAAACAAATAAATCGATAAGAAATGGAAGGGCAAAATGACAAATAAGAATCCCATGGAATCCAAAAACCTTGACATCCAGAAACTAATAGAGATTATAATATTTCCTAAATATAGGCTGCAAAATTGACATCCAATCTGGAATAAATTTCCATATGGAGCTTGGGGTGGCATGCGTGAGTAATTATCATAAAACGCTTTATTGGCACGCGATCTACAGATGTTGAACTTTGACTGCGAGCACTTTGATGCTTCGGTCACCACAATTAAGTCTAATCATTAAAGCAAGAGGGTCTCTCAAAGGGGTTAAGTGCTACTCGCTCTGCGTTTTCATGTTTTCTGTTCCATTTTTGTTGGATTCTGCACTAGAACCATAAAATTCCATTATGGATTAAAGGAAAATATAATCACAGAACACGTTTTTGCATAAATTAGTTTTCAATTTTGATAGAATGACGTTACCATTCACTTGTATTCGGATGATTTCGTGCCTGAAAAGTGGCAAAAATAGCAATGGTTTTGTTGTTGTTGTTGGCCAAATTAGTAAACACACCAAAGCTCAACAATCGGTGGCTATTAGGTAGCCACCAAAAATACCAAAAAAACAACAAACTTGGTCCGGAGAGTAGAAACAAAACTAAATAAACAGCAAAAATTTGCCTTTTGTTTTGGCCTCTTTGGACGCATTTTAAATTATTATAAACAAACAGCTCTCGGGGGTTCTGTTTTAGTGACTACGGAAAGGTGCAAATAATTAAGTCTCAATGCTGCCGAATTTGTAGCTATTTATACAAACAGCTGATTAACCAATAAGGAGGACTTAGCCAGGTGAATGAGTGAAAAAATTCCACTATGTAAACTTTTGTCGATTGAAAAACAGGTGTGAGAATACCAAAAAAATTGTTCAGCCAAGGCGGCGGGTGTTCAAACCCCCATTCTACGGTAGCTGATTATCAAGCGAGTAGAGCTCGAAACAGAAATGGGACCAAGCTCATCCCCTCTCGTAATTAATACTCGTAATAAATTATTTAAACATAATTGCTGTCCCCCTAATGCACTCTCTCTCCCTTGTGAAACATGAATATATGAAGTGCAGCAAGCACAGAAGTCCGTGAACATTTTCCGGCTCTTTGTTATCTGCTGCTTCGGCTGGCGGTTGGCCTCTTGTAAACTTTTCATATCAAGTTACGTACTTGTTGTTCTCGGAACACTTGCCACATTTCACACTCGCCTCTTTAGTTGCCTTTTCTTTTCCAAAAGATTGCCCAAGATTCCGAAAGGTCTGAAGCTTTTATTGGACTATTGAACGAGACACTGCTGCAGATGTAATTGATGTGCAATTCTGTATGGGGTTTATTCCAGTTCAGCCTTTGTGCGGCGGCTTATCAGCTCGAACTTTTAATAAATGGATGCATCACTTCACATCCAGACTCTCAGTTCATGTCCTCGTATATAGAATCGTCCATAAATAAGTAGTTTCACAACGACTAAGTTAGTTATGTGTAACCCTCGGACCTTGACCAATTATGATTTATACTCGGGCCACTCATGGGAATAATCAGAATTCAGAAACGATTTAAAATAGGATTCTCGTAACATAATAACAGGGCGACCGAGGAGAGTCACTCTTGATTGACGTCAGTGGAGATTAAGCCACATTTCTGTGAAGTCGAAGATAAAAAAAGCTCCCAGCAAGGAGATTGCTTTATTAAACACGGGTTCTTCATTGCATAAGTCGAACTTTCATCAGGGAAATTAGCATTCATTAAAATCTCTAACGAGTGGTTCCGAAGTGCCGCCAGGACCCATAAAACTAATATACTACATAGCTAAATATCTATATAATTCCTATATAGAGAGAGTTGAACCCAGAACTCTTCCTCTTTTTGCGAAAAAAAAAATATTATACGAATTTGAGCGTGTGTGTGTTTACTTTTTATGGCTTCTCGCATGGGTTTTCGTATTTAATAAACTGATTAGATAAGATAGATGTAGGTAAGCGTGGGGTGTACATAGGGAATTGGACTTGAAAGAGCAACAACGGAGCGATAAGAGGAACCATGGCGAAACCTGTGCTTTTTTTTACCTGGCCAGAAAATAATAGCGAATCCAGAATCATACGGATCGGGGTAGATTGCAAGGGCACGCGCTCCCAATTAGTTAAATTAATTGAGGTTAATGCGGTATATATTTATTGGGCCATAGGTCGCAATGAATTGATTGCTGAAATAATGACGATTCGGGTCTGGGCTTCAGTTTGGAGGGGATGGAATGGGGATCTCCACGTATTCGGTTTCCTGTGATGGCCTTTAAATGGCCGTGTGTAACCATATAATTGTTTGTCAACTAAAAATGGTAACGGACCCATTAAGGTGCCATAAGCCCAGTCGAGAATCGAGAATATAGTCGATTGAGCGATCTCCCAGAGAGCAGGAGAATGTAAGCGAATAGCCGTGGGGATCGTAAGCTGTTTGGCATTCCAGAGCTGGGACCGAGAGAGAGAGAGCGGTGACGTGAGCGCCATATAAAGTGACTCAGGTGATAAACGAACCGATCGCAATACCTTTCTGGCCCAAAGAGTTCACACTGGCTGGCCCCCTCCCCGACTGACTGATCTATGCTAACAGTGTTTACACCAAATATACTCATGCTTTTAGCCACTAAATTCACTCGAGCACACAAGGTCATTCCACAGCCAATTCGGCAGTTCAATAGTCGGCTGCATTCGGGCATCCGAAGTGGCGTATACTTGTTAACTTTGCACAGGCACGTACTTATAGATACGACGAACGGCTCGTACTTGTACTCCTACTACAGCCGTGGTATCCGCACTTTTTCGTGTTAGTTGCAATATTCAATCGAGCAACACGTCTGGAGATATGACGTGCGAATCGATCGCAGAGAGCTGGAGATTAATCGTATTCCGGAGCCCGGACTACAGAGGTGGCGAAGGCGAAATCGAATATCTATATACCGGATAGACGAACGGGCCACAACCGATCGCTAGCGATGTCGTCGAACAACTGAGTTCGTCCGCTACAGTTCGTGTATCTGACGGATACGCAAAGAGCGCCCGAAGAGAGAGCGATTCGGTCGCTATTCTTTCACGCTGGGCCTCTCTGGTCCCCCTTATCAGCTGGCCCGTCTCCCGATAAGGAGTCCCTCCTTCGAGAATGGCAAGTGCCGAGAGAATGCATAAGGGGATTAAAAGATTTTCCCGAGATTGGCTCACATTTATCGCAGTTTTTGCTCTTAACTGAAACAAAACTAATAAAGATGTATGAAAATAACTCAAAAGTAGAGATTGGCGTTTATAATCTGTGAGCAGAAAGATTAAATTAAACAAATTCGAAGAGCAAATATAGGTTAAAAGATAATATTAGTTCAATTACTCAGACCCTAATTTAAGATAGTTAAAAACTTGTGGATGTCCTTTTCAATATTTATTTTGCAGTTATCAATTTTAAATTTTCAATGTACTTATTTTAATTCAGAGTTTTGTATTATTCATTTAATAAAGTAGCATTTTAAATTTAACATTTAAAAACCATAAACATTTTTTTACCATTGTAATTATCTAAAATTTTATAGTTTTTAAAAACTGATAGATTCCGCGCACAGAAATATAAGCTCTTAAATTCTTGGAAAACTGATTAGACGCGTAAGTTCTCTTTGGCCGCAAATGTGTGCTTAATCCAAATCCACCCGCGTAATCTCTTTCGTGGCTTTGGAACTCAACATATATCTGACATTAGCCATTAATCAACGACATTCGCCAGTGCGTGCTGCCCAAAACCGAGGCGTTGTAACGGTAATTAGCGCTAAGGCCCCTTTTAGGGGCAGGTCCAAAAACGACCACGGGTAAGTAGTGAGTGAGTTCTCAATTACCCGCCACTCTGATGGAGCATTACATTAATTAAAATTACACTAGGCACTGGCTGGCGCTCTTTAAAAGGAATAAAGGTCAAGTGATAAAGGCTGCGGCAACATTCACGAGAAAAACCAAAGGGAAGAGCCGAAATATTATTATTAATAAATATGAGTGTGTGCAGCAGCAGTGCCAATTAGGGACAGATACTTATGTCTCGGCACATGAGTAACATGTGTGTTCCTCCCAGCATTTATCCGAAAAAAAGTATATATCCAACTGGATGAGGAAATCTTTAGCACTTTGGGAGGAGGAAGGAGGAGTAAGTGCCCCTGAAATGGTAGCAGGTGCGGCAGCAGGAGCACTTGAAAAACAATTCAATCTGACTGGGAAAATGGTCCGAGTCTCAAGGTCGAAGGGTGTTTCCGCGGTGCTGTGCCTCCTTCCCTCCGGCAAAGAATCAAATTCGCTCAGGGAAAGGGGCGATCAAGAATAGCACAGAGGCAGCAGGCGACAAAAGATAATATTGCATTGCGTTTCCATTTCCCGTTTCCGGTCGGGTTTTGCCTGCCAGCTGAGCTGAGTACGGATCGTTCGGATCGTACGGATCGGATCGAAGCGAAGCGGAGGGGGCGGGAGTGCACGGGTGCTATTTCTGAACAGCACTCATATATTATATCTTATCTGGTGTACGGCGTCTGCAGCAGCGAATCATGAGGGTGAGGGCGAGCTGGAGTGACAAAAACAATAACAATAACGTGCCAAGATAGAACTGTTCTCAAATCAAATGTGTTTTATTAAAAGTAATTGCTGTTGTGAGCAAATTAAATAATCTATTGACATTTTAAATTTAATTTTCTACTTATAATACATATAACAGTAGTAATTAAAATGTTTAAGTATTCTGTATTTGCGAAAATGGAGTGAACTTCAATTTTGATTTACAAAATATTAAACCTTTTTCGCTAATTTAAATGCTTGTTAAATACCAGGTCGTTATATTAAGTATATTTTAATTGGAAGAATGTTTTCAACGTTCGGTATATTAAATTTAATTAGGCTAATGTTTTGAGTCAATGCAAGTAAGATGTACTGATATTTTATAAAATGTATATTTAAATAATTTTTAAATATATATTTTAAAAGTAATTTGCATTTTATTATTTTATTTTCCAAAATAAATTACAATTTATTATGTGAATGAATAACGCTCTAACTCTTTTTCCTTTTACGAACAGCTTAAAAATTTTACAAAATAAATGTTTAAATGAAAAGAAAGTATTACATTTAAATTATTTAACAGAAACGAGTTTCAAAATTTTTAAACAAATTAAATCGACTATTTTTCAATTATTCGATGTCCATTATCTATTGCCCATGTCCACTAGTCTACGTAAAATATCTACACCTCTAAAATAAATCGATGTATCGATATTGCAATCTTATGGCATCTCTAAATAGAGTTGTGAAATATTTAAATATATTTTTGAGAAGAACGTAATCTGGGACTTTTCCTTCATTTGAGTCAAAGCCCTTGGAGACCAAATATATAAAAAGTTATAATAGGAAGAAAATTGAAAATATCCGCTGAAAAATTATCGCGATATAAATATTCCTAGTGTTTGCATAATATCGATATACCGCTGTTTCCATAGATTTGCGACAACCCTAGCTGCAATTTGTGTATAAAAAACAACGAAAATGCCTGAAAGCGACGTGACTAAAATGAAGGTACGTGATTTATCTAAAAACGTGCGATTGTGTTTCACTTGGAATACCTTCCCTAGGTGGCGGACCTGAAGCGCGAGCTGAAGCTCCGGGGCCTCACTGTCAATGGCAACAAGACGGAACTGCAGGACCGCTTGCAGGCGGCGCTACTGGAGGGAGACATTGATATTTCCCTGGACGACTCAGCTATAGCAGATGCCATTGACGACGATGTGTCCCTAACCGATGAGGATGAGCACAAGCTGCTAGGCGTCGGTCATGACGACGTCGACGATGAGCTGCTCAAGAGTCCAGTTAGCACTCCCACCACCGTGTCCGTGCCCGATTTGCTGGCGGACAAGGAGGAGACATCGAGTACAGCTCCTGCTGTAACAGCTGCGCCGCCGGCAAAGAAAATTGTGCTCAAGCGAAACAATTCCTTGACAGTTACGGGCACTGCAACAAGCTCAAGCACAACAACGTCCAAGGAGAACGAAGCGCCCACCGCAGCTACTGAAAATGAAACTACTGCAGAGGCCCCGATTAAGAAGCACAAGCCCATCGTGGTAGGACCTAGAACCGACGGCGAAAAGTCATCAGGGGACAAGAAACTCACCGAGTTGACCGCTCAAGAGCGATTAGAGCTGCGCGCCAAGAAGTTTGGCATTACGCCATCTCCAGCCGCCGCAGCTACTGCTACGTTGCCGGCAGCGTCAGTGAACAAATCTTCGAGCGCCTCCATAACGGCCAACAAGGGCAACAAGGAGACCGACGAGCAGCAAAAGGAGGCCCTAAAACGCCGTGCCGAACGCTTTGGATGCGTGGTTCCCGACAAAACCCCCAAGGCTGCGGCCGATGAACGGTTGCAAAAGCGAAAGGAGCGATTCGGAGCTGCAGCCGGAGCTCAGGCCGCATCAACGACGCCTGGCACAACGGAATCAAAGGACGTATGGTCAGAAAAGGCGCGCGCACGGTTGGAAAGATTTAAAACCACTCCGGCTGCCGCTGACGCCACCAAATAGAATCCGCCAGAAATTAATTACGTAGACAAGCAGAATCATAATTGTATATCACCAGAAATTAATTACCTAGACAAGCTGAATCATAATTGTATATCATTTCCTTCGCATATGGAAGATTTTATACCAATCATTCAATCATATTTCTAACCCCAAAAGCCACCAATGCTTGTAGCAATTAAGCAAATGTTTAATAAACGTACATTTCAATAATAGGCAACGTAAGCTTCTTGGATTTCACATGGTTTTTATTGGCTTTAATTCAATGGCTTAAAAATAATTCGATTTTCGTCGTCTTCAAATGTTTGTTGATCTTGGTCTTGGGTTTCTTGTTGTTGTTTTTGGAACGTCAATAATCATAATATTAGCTTGTATAATAATATGCGTATGTTTATATAAAAGTTACACAATACATGTGGGTTTGTCGTAGATGCGGTGGATGCCAACGATATCGGTATTGCGCGAGAAATAAGGATAATCTTTTCGTGGCTTATCTAAAGGCTTCACCGACTACCGATGAATGAATTTTTTGGAACATAATGAATTGACTTAAAAATAAGTTACTTTAATGTTGCGACCATCCAGACGGGATCCATCCATAAGCGCTGCAAAGAGATCCAGAAATGAGTATGTTTAAATATAAGAATCAAAACTGTTACTTACCTATGGCTAGTTCGGCATCACGCTCCTTGAAAAAGCGCACCACGCCCACATCGTTTCCACGGATTTCGGCAAACTTGACGTCGCCAATCTCACGGAACTTGTCGCGCAGCGTTTGCCAGGTGCAGCTCATGGGAACGTTCTTGATAATAATAGTGTCAGACTTGCGAGCGCCGCCTCCAACATTGCCGGAACCAACGTTAGAGTTGCCCACATTGTTGCCGCCACCATAAATGTCCAGTTGATTAACCGAGTTGTAGTCATTGCTGTCCAATTGGTTGCCTCCGCCGCCTCCTCCATTGCCACCGCCAACACCGGAGCTGCTGTAGGCATTGTATCCCACGTTGCCGCCAGAGACTCCGCCCCCACCGCTATAGTTGCCGCCCGAGCTGTAGTTATTGCCGCCTCCGGTACCGCCGCTGCTGTAGTTGTTTGACAGGCCAACGTTACTGCTGGCCAGAGAGTCATCGTTGCCGCCTGCATTGCCAAGATTGAGGCCAAGGTTGCTTAGCGACGAGGTGAGCAGGGGGTTGCTCAAGCCTGCTCCCTGGCTGCCCAGGTTGCCGACGACAGCGGCCAGCAGGCTGGGATTCAGATTGTTTAAGTTCAATCCACCGGCCCCAGAATTGTTGCCCAGACTGGGCTTCTGCACTGGAGCCACAGGGGATGGTTGGACCGCTGAATTATTGCCAAACATCACACCAGTCAGGTTGCTCAACAGATTAGTTGCGTTGGTAACGGCGCCGCCGCCTCCCTGGCCAGCAGCCACTGATCCGAGCTGACCGCCTTGCTGCACACCGCCGAGCAACTGGCCCTGGTTCTGACCTCCGTTGGGTAGATTGTGGGCCACGTCCTTCAGTGGCTCTCCGTTAGGTCCCAGGCCGATACCCACACCACCCAATCCCTCGGGAAGCTTCAGTCCCTCGTTCTTGTCCGGAATGCGGTCCAGACGCACGGTCATACGTCTATCGAAGAGCATCTGGCGATCCAGCATGGATATGGCCTGCACGGCCTCTACGGGATGGTCGTATTCAATCACAGCAAAGCCACGGCTGTGGCCCTCCTTGTCCAGAGAAAGATCTACGCTCTGCACCTTGCCGGCCAGCTTGAATACCTGCTTGAGCTTCTTGTTATCCACCTTGTAGTCCAGCTGCAGGAAGTTGAAAAGAAAAATTAGTGGGGGTGAAACTCCGATGGCTTTGCCACTGAAATGATATCAAGGGGTGGTGACCAGGCTGAATCGTCCCGCTGTCCTTGGCAAAACCATGCTGCTTGCTAAGCTATGATGGCGATAGATGATGACAATCCGAGGAGAATTAATCCGTCCGCATGAGAAGAAACCGAAAACCATAGCCCAAGATGACGCCGAAGTCCTACAGCTGTAACTGCTTCATATTTATAACCCATTGCCCAGGAGTTGTGGTAGTATTCGCGGATTCAACTTTTGCGGGGAGTGTAAAAACGTTTGGGACACTGCAACCAAACAGATAGACAAACGGGCGAGTCGAGAAACCATCAAATTCGTTGCTGCCGAAGATGCTTGAGTGGGTATCAAAACCAAGTAAACCAAAGATAAATAATACGGATTTAGAGTGCTGATTTTGAATGTCACGCGGAGATAAGCGAATCCAAAACCGACACGAAGCCACAACATTTAATTAGAAAGGATTCTTTAATTCCCTTTCTCAGGTCTGGTTTCAACGTTTCTTTTTTGAGCAATATGAATTGACATGTCGTTTTATTTCTGTAAGACTTAAAGGTGGGACAAACAAACTCTGTAGCTAAAGGAACCCAAAGGTAAAGGATTGTTGAGGATGAGGACAATATTCCAACCAAGACCAGTAAAAAGAGAGAGAGAGTGAGAGAGAGAGAGCGTCCGGAGGGAGTGATCATCTACCTGGGTTATAAATACGAAACAGAGCCCCCATAAAACGTGTAAAAGACAACAGCATATTTGTTCTTCGGTCCGGTCCAGTTGAATAGTATACATAGGATTATTGGATTTTTATATTACAATATACTCACATTAGCAACAAAAACCTTATTATGCAAAGGTCCACTTATGCCAAGACTCTCCAAAAACGAAGCGGAAAGCCCATACAAATTGTAATTCGACGAATTATTATAATCATTTGACATCATGTTAAAATTATTACGCCCAGATCTAGAAAAAGAGAAGCCAAATTCCAGAAACACAATAACAAATAGCAGAGGTGGGTAAGCTTCAGCTACGACGGATTAGGATGCCAAGAGAGCCGCAGGATGTTTAACCTTCTGTCGAACTATACTCACAGTTCGCAAATCGAAAACTTTAAAATCTGTATAAATTGTGAAAAGATTACTACAAAAATCACATTCTGATTTAGATTCGTAGATTCTCCAGCATCCTACATATAAATATTACAAGTCTTTCTTTTGCATTTCATCACGCGTATCTGTAATGCCATAAAAAATCCTGTTTATGAATTGATGATCGAAACCTTTCCATATAAAAGCTTCAAAGTAGATTAGTAAGTTCAAAAATCGACTCAAATTCCAAACACATGGTCAAAAACGATTATAGTTAAGAATTAATATGAAGAACTGCGAATGTATACAAAATCGGCATTTAGAAATAGATAGAAATAAATATATACATATCTGGCTACCTTTTTTGCTTAACAATCATCATTACTTTAAATACTTTATATTTTATTCAACTCCTAGCGAAAAAGTACAAGCACTTCATAGGAAAAACTCCAACCTAGATACCAATTGGTTAGTTCCTTAAATGTTGTCTGAAATAAATCTCCGCATTCGTTAATTTTTAGGAGATAGCTGCTTAAGCTTAACTTTGATCACTTTACAACAAAAACTCGAAGTAAATAGAAATCCAATAAAAAAAAGAGCTCGGCTCCAGGATAATAAATACATAAACGGCAACCGCAAGCTGATTTTCACTCCTAAATTCAATTCGTTAATATATTCCTGCTTACATACACATACATATGTAAATATATGAAAATATCTAAAGTTGAATAATTCAGTTTTGTTCGGAAAACGCAACGGTAGGTAAATTAATGAATTAATCATTAATGAAAACCACTGCCAGTTGAGAAGATTGTGTGATATATGCGGCCTACGAACTCTGCTTTCCTGCTCCACAACATCTAAGAAAACACAATAGAGGCGCTATAGCATAGGGGTACTTACAATCTGTCATCGTCACGACGGGAAAATCCACGATCGCGATCGTCCATGTGGTCGCGGCCACCGCCCCCGCCACCGTTTCCACCGCCGCCTCCACCATTTCCTCCGCCTCCTCCGCCGGCGCCGTCACGCACAATCCGGCCATATTGGTCACGCTGCTCGCCGTGATCCTCCTTTACGACCAGCTCACGGCCATTGACCTCATAGCGATTCATCTTTTCCATGGCCTTTTGCACATTCTCTGGATCCTTGAACTCCACAATGCCGCAGCCACGCGCCTTGCCGCTCTCGTCGTGGAACAGCTGCACATACTCGATGGAGCCGACGATGCGGCGGAATAGGTCCTTCAGGTCCTGCCATCGGTAATCGTACGGAATGTTTGAGATATACACCCGGCAGTTGCGACGCTCGCGGCTTCGGTCGCGAATGTTGTTGGTGTTGTTGCCGCCGCCTCCTCCTCCTCCTCCACCACCACCACCGTTGCCGCCCAGATTTCCACCGGCGTTTCCATTGCCGTCAGCGTCTGAGAAACGAGAGCCACGCGCTCCACGCCCACGACGATCGCGCTCCTTCTCCCGGTTCTCCACAGCTATGCCTGCATCCATGTTCATTGTTGTCTGAAAGGGAATGGAATGAAAATTCACCGGAAATCCATGTAGTACGCACCTAAAAAATTATCTGTAGCGGCGTCGCGAAAACAAGATGGCGACCGCATCCACAGTTTTCATTTACTTACGCCTCTGCAGCTTAACTTACCTATTTGCAAATTCGCTTAGTTCACTGTTTTTCTATTGTTTGCGTCGCTTTTATAATTATGCAATGTTGGGTTTTATTATAGTTAAAACTTCGGAGATCAATAGCACGTAGAATTTTTGCAAAGCTATTGTCAGGGCTGGGAAAACTTCTCAACTTTTATCGGTATATCGATTGTATCGTATTTGTTCTATGAACTGTCGGTATATCGATAGTTAAGAAATTTTAAGCGATTTATTTGCATGAATTCAGCCCGTTTCCACTACGATTTGGGAATTCTGCATTACGGGCGAAATACTATATATTTTCTGTCATATCAAAGTTTTATGCTTTATTATAAGATAATGATAGATTTAATTAAGGGACTACTTGCATTTTGTGCAATATTAAAAAAATAATTCAGTATAATGGACAAGTCACTTTATACAAATCACCAACAATTTTTGAGGGAATGCTTATTATTTATAGGATACATGTTAATTTGCTCCATAATTGAAATTCAAATATATATATAATTATTTTAAATATTATATATATAAATAAATAATGTTTAAAGATACTAATAATATGCATTAAAACATAACTGGTAAATAGTACACACAATCGATTTATTTCGTTCCTTTTTGTATGGCAAAAATTAATACAAAAAAATTAAATATTAAATGTATGTATGTATAAAAAGCTTAAAGCAAACTATATAATGTAAATTTAATTGGCTGCTTGTTTTCTCTCCGATTGATCTGTCAGTATGGTAAGTTGAAAGAAAGGCCTATCTCAAAAACTCATGCGAATAACAATTTCTGCATCTTAGCACCACAAAATTGTGTTTAACCGAATATAAATCTGATTTGTTTGTGCGACAATTGCCGTGAGCTTATCGGTTGAGTTTGTTTGTTCTTTTCTATGATGAGTACTAATGGAATTCTGCTTGTGCGTGCATGTGTGCAGGAAGAGAACGAGCTGGTGACTCGTTACAATTTGTAGCTTAGAACCACACAATGGTGATAAGGAGGGTCAGGATAAATCTTTATCGGTTTACATTCGTTTATCTCGGTTTTAAGCACGGATTATCTTGCAAAGTACAAACATTGAATTGAGTTTAAGGCTGGTTTGAAAACAAATGGTTATAGCAGCTGAACCAAGGCAGTTACAACAGTATTCATAGTTTATATGTAGAGGTACATATTAATTTTCGTTTTGCTTCGTTCGTTTTTGTTTGTTTGTTATTGTTAATACTCTTAAAAGGGCGCCACGCAACCTTTCAAACGACACAAAACACACACAGTCACAAAATCATTTCGACGTACATAAAACTCTAGTTACTTAAATTAATTACAATTTCTTTCTTTTTATCTGACAATTGCACCGACTAACACGCTCCCACACAAATGTAGGAGTGAGTTCGTGTGTGTGTAAGTTCGCTTCGTAAGTGTGCGTGGAGCAGAGAGTCCAAAATGGGCGAACATTTCGATCCCGAGACGATTCACGATCCGCGATCCGATCCGCCGCCACACATACAGACAAACAGGCGACATTTGAGGAAATAAAAAGTGAATAAAACCAATTCAAGGCCGTTTACAGCATTTTACATTTAAATCTACGATTCGGCTTGTTCATCTTGCGGCCCCTCCGTCCCTTGTTGTCCTTATCTTTGCGGATCTCGCGCACCAGCGTGTAAAATGCATCGTCCACGCCCATGCGCGTCTTCGCGGATGTCTCAATGTATGGAATGCCGTATTGTTTGGCCACCTGGGAGTAAAATATTCATACAAAAAATATATGGAACGAGTGGTTAATTTAACAAAAATTATATATAACATAAAACCATTAAGATACTTCCACAACGGAAGGTACTGAAGGCTGTGCAGGGAATGTCTTTCCTCTACTCACCTCTCTTGCCTGCTCGTTGTTCACGTTCCACGAGGCCAGATCACATTTGTTGCCCACTAGCACCATGGGCACCTCCTCTGCGTCCTTTACTCGCTTGATCTGCTCGCGATAGGTGCCGATGTCCTCGAAGGACTTTGCACTGTTCACGGCAAAGACGAGCAAGAAACCCTCACCGGTGCGCATATACTGATCCCGCATAGCGGAATACTCCTCTTGGCCGGCGGTGTCCAGGATATCCAGCAGGCAAGTCTCCCCATCTAGCAGGGCAGGCAGACGTGATGATTAAAGTCAAGAAATTCGAATATTTTGGCGCAGAACTCACCTATAACCACTTGCTTGCGGTAGGAGTCCTCGATTGTGGGATCGTACTCGTCTACGAAATGGTTCTGGATTAGCTGGATGGTTAGTGCCGATTTGCCCACGCCGCCGGCACCAACCACGACCAGTTTGTATTCCGTCATTTGGAGTCTGTTTTCGATTGGCCGTAGTCGCAGTCACAGTCGCAGTCTCTCTCGCGATCAAAGTTCCTTACTTGTATGAGCCCGCAGCTGCAGTCTCTCTCCGTATCCGTGCCTATATCAATAGTTGGGTGTGTGTGTGTGTGTGAGACGGGCTGCAAGTAAAGTAAATTATTAATTAAGATTGATTAAAATAAATTAAACGCATAATTAGGCACGAATTAATGCACTGAGTCACTTCGAATGGTGCTCACTCACACACGCGCATGGCACGCACACAGACCACAAAGAGATCAATGACTCAAAGTGCTGCAGCCCCCAGGCCCTGGTGTATGCATATTAATTCTTCCTGTCTCTCACGCACAGCCTTCCACAATTTAGTTCTTGATAGACTTTATTTGCCATTATGGATTGACCGTCTTTTTGCCGCTCTTAGCATTGCTTCTAGTGTTTTTGTTTCTTTTCTTTTTGCCTGCCGGGGCTGCACAGATGCGGACCTTCTTTGTTGCTGCCTTCTCGGCTAGCTCCTCCTTGTTTTTCCGCTCCTCTCTTCCTCACGCTACACGCCGCAGTTGCTGGGCACGTTTCACTTTCACGATTATCAGTTTGACAAGTTCAACAGCGGACAAGTGCACAAGTTGTAATTAGAGCACCGTAATTGCAATAACAATTTGCGGAGGAAAACAATAAATTCGTATCTTAATTTCTGCAGCTGCTTCTTCTTTTACTTTGTCGCCATTTTGGCTTTGTGTCCTAGAGCTGTTAAAACATTGATAGCAATATCGATAATATCGAAAGCCGGCAACTATCGATTATGATTGAGTGCCGCGATAGCACAAAATACTTATAGTTTTTCGCTGGGAAAAGAAAAGTACGTGTTTCCACTCCTCACAGCTAAATAAAAAATATCGATAATAACGTGTTACTGTCGATAGATCCAGTCAACAGCATGGACAAATTGAAATTTAACAACTTGGTAAATAAAAACGTTATTTAAGTTAATTGGCTTGCTAAATAATAAATATGCTCCCAGGTTATAACCAACAAGAAGTTGATCCAGAAGGCACGTGCTCAGACCATTGCCAAACTCGTCCAAAAGTTGAGAAAGTCAAAAGATGGTCTGGCGAAGAATCCGGACAGCGAAAAGGAGAAGATTCGCCTGCGAAAGAACAGCGAGTGCTTGGCCCAGTTGAAAGCTTTAAAATGTTTGGACATTGTGCGGCAGTCCCTTCTCCAGGAAGGCACTAATCCCAATACTGTGATTGCCAGTGAACGCTCCACTCCGGATGAACTAGGCATCGCCATGCTGCGGTTAAACAAAATCATGCACGGATTGGTGGACACTTTTGTAGATGCCCTGAAGCTGAGCACAGACAAGGACGCCAAGTGGCGGGAGGAAATACTGGAGACAAGCAAGCGACGGTTTAAGATCGAGCGCACAGAGGAGAAGAAGAGGAAACGTAAGGAATTGAAGGACCAAAAGGCACACACCAAGAACCGATTAGAGTGGTTGGAGCAGAATAAAGTGGCCGGAGCTGAGGACACTGAGGGGGAGACTAAGGAAGCTCCTGAAGCTGGCCAGGTAGAAGCAGAGCAGGAGAACCAATCTGCAATCCAACCTGAGAAACAGCAAAGCCAAGTTAGTAAAAACGATGGCCCCCCAAATGCTAAAAAGCCAGAGAAACCGCAACTCAACAAGAAAAACAAGAAGGAACGCAAACCTCTTACCAAAACAATAAAACCTGAACGAGTTCCACATAAAGAATCCCTAAATGAAAAGGAGGATAATTCTCAGGACAAACCAGCACTGAGAGAAATCAAGCCAAAGGAAATAAAGCAAAAGCCTGTGGAGGTTAAAGAAAAGAAACCTAAATCGCGACCAGATAGAAAACAGAGCATTGAAGAAGAGTCGAAATCAGACAAACATCGTCCCACGTACGTTGTTGATCCATTTTTCATCACTGAATCTGGGCAGCCATATTTGTCCACCGCTGTAGTACTTTCGGAGGACAACGAAAGCGAAGCTGAGGAGGAGCAGAGACCGCCGCCAGTCAAAAGGTACCGAAGTGACGACCAACGAGTTAGTAATCATCGTGAAAGGCCTGAGAGACAGCCAGCGTTCGGTACAAAAAAACCACACGATGATCGGCATCCCTCCTGGGTGGCGAAGCAGCAACAGAAACCTGTCATAGGCGACTTCAGGGGTAAAAAGATCACATTCGGTGAGGATGGGCAGGCGGCAGAGATTAGGCATCCTAAGAATATTCCTGCTCCCTCGGCTGCCGCTCCAGCATCGACAGAAGGCATGCACCCCTCTTGGGTGGCCAAGCAGAAGTGGAAGCCCAAAATCGCCGATTTCCAGGGCACCAAGATTAAGTTTGACGAGGATTAGCAATAAACAAGTTAATGGTATTTTGATTGTTTAATTACTAAATAACTGCATAGCTTTTAGCCTAAACGCCCACCTTGGGCACATAATGACCCCGCGCCTTGTCCTCGTTACGCAGCTTGTCCACATTGACATCGGGGAACTTGCGTCGCAGCACATCCAGGTCGAAGTTGGGATTGCGGCGCAGGATCATCATTACCTCGTTGCGAGAGCGACTGAAAAAAGATAACATTTTGTATAGAGGTAATCGCGGCAATGCTTTTAAAGAACTCACTTCTTGGCCTTGCGCTTGGCATTATAAAGCTGCTCCCTGTACTTCAGCAGGAACCTGTTCACGGCTCTGCCGCCAAAACCAATGTTGCGGGACTTGATCCATTTGAGGTTCATGAAGGGCGGCAGTGCGTGTTCGCACATTTTGTAGTTGACCTGCAGACCAAAGGCGTTCTTCACCGCCTTCTGTGGACGCTCTCCCGTCTCTCCTGTCTCCAGTAGGTGATACGCCTTGTTGCGCTCTCTCACCACTGTCTCTAGGTTCTCCATGGAAATCTTCACCTGCGGTTAAGGTTTAGGTTAGATTGTGCCGAGTTCTCTTCACCTGTTTGTTACCTTATCGATGCGCTCAGGATTCGGAAAGATTTCCATTTTGTCGTTGCACTCGTGTTCCATTGTCATCAACATGTTCCGCTCCTTCAGGAGTATGAACCAGAGCTGGTGAAGCTCCTTGTTGGACTTGATGCGCAGCTCGTCTGTCCGCCAGGCGCGGCCCACCTTCACCTCGTTCTCGCTCCAGTGCTTCTTGTCATCGAAGAACTCCATCAGATCTCGGCGAGCGGGCGAAGTGTGCAGTTGAGCATGCGGCGTCTGCAGCGCGGCCGCACTTATTATATAAAAACAAAGTGGCAAATAAGTTACAATTCTGAGTGAAGTTGAACTTCTTCCAAGGGAACTCACCTCCAGCCTTGCCATTGCTGCTTCGGAGCTGCAAGAAAGCCTTTTACCGTCGCTGCTCGCACAGTTTTTGCCAAATTAAAACATTTTATTAACGTCGAAGACATTTTACTAGGGATGTCGGAAATATATCAAAACATCGATATATCCATATTTTTTCTTTTAAAAAATATCGTCGCGATATTTTTTTTGGCAACCAATTGATATTTTTTTGAGATGATATTTCCGATATTTTATGTTTGCTCACAAGCAAAGGAAAAGAAGCGAAGAGAAAAGTTTAAAAAAATGAGTTCGGCCAAGAAGTTTTATTCGGAAATAAAACCTATAAAACAAACAGAATTACTGCCTTCGTCTGAAGAAGAAATTGAATTCGGAGAATAGGACAAAATGGTCGGACTAAGTGTACAGGAAAGTTTCCAAAAATAAGTTAAAAGAGGCTTGATATAAAAAATAAATTCTAAAAAACATCCTATAACAAAGAATTATTATTATTATTAATTTTTAAATTAATATATGAAAAAATTCTGCCAGATTTTCTTTAAAAAAAACCACAACTTAATAATATAAAAAATCTAGATCTAATGGGAAAATAGCTACTAGCTACATAGCTAGGGCCGCGGCATCTTATCCTCTCTTCTGTAAAATTAAAAACGAATAATTTCTCTCTTCTGTTGCATTCCATAACCAAAACGCTGTTAAAAACGAATAATTCCTCTTATGTTACATTTCATAAGAAAAACGCTGTTAACTCTCTCAATAACAGAAAAATCCTCTCTTCTGCTGTTAACTCTCTCAATAACAGTAAACACGGTTATTCTTCTGTAAATAAGAACGATTAGTGTGACCAACAAGGAATATAAAATACACTAATAAAAATACCACAAGAAATATTTATGAATTTTTTGGATTGGATTAACAGTCCCACTTTTTAGCTAGAACTAGCTATAATAAGCTAACCTGGCAACACTGCGCAGTTCTGGCAAAGTTGCTAATGAAAAATCGAATTTTTCTTAACCGAAATACACGGGCCGCGTATTAATAAAAACTACTTTCGAGGCAGTTACACAACATGCAATAAGAAAATGTAAGTGGCCACTCCCGAAAAAGTCTCAAGACTGGCTGGAAAAGAGTTTGCTTGTTTGTTCTACCCTCTTGGTATGCAGGAACGCCAAGTTTTCTATGTGGGTGTGAGCGCGAGTGTGTGTGTGTGCATGTGCATGTGATGGTGTTTGTAGCATTCAGTACACAAATTTAAATTGATAAAACTCGACAAAGGCAGTAGTGGTTCTAAATTGCATCTAGTGCATTCCCTGACTTGCCAAGTGCTTATTAATTGTGCATTTATCACAGCCAATTCCTGCAATTTGCACCTACAAATGGATGAGGAAAAACGAATTCAATGAATGAAAAAGAAGCAGGGGGCAAAAAAACAAATCTAGAGCGATGTAGTAATAGGACAGTGTTGCCGAGCTGCTCGCTGCATCTGAAAGGCAGCAGCGGGCCATTATTTATCTGTCGGCGTTATCAGAGTGTTTGAGCTTTGCTCAAAAGAAGTATTTACTCGGGCGTTTTGCTGCTTATTGGATCTTATATAAAATGCAGGCCTTCATTGAATTAAAAGGTCACAGAGAGACAGAGAGGGCGAGTGAATTGATTGATCAATTTGGCGGAGGGGAGGAGAGGAGTCGCTTGTGTAGGGTTTTCGTTCAGAGCTCTTCTGCCGCCTTTCGTGTTTTTCTCATTTCTCTCTCTCGCCGCATTTCGTAAGACTTCTGCGGTGAACGCCCAAAAACACAAACAAGTCGTTATGTTTGTAAGCCTGTCCGCCATCCGTGTGCTTCGTTGTTGTTCGCTCTTCTGCTTTTAAGGTAGTAGTGGCGGCCAGGGGTTAATTTCTAGGTGTCGCCTCAATTATCCGGCTTCTGCATTTTCCCCAGTTTTACGTATCGGCATGGATTCATACCATACATGGACGGAAAATTGGCGACACTTGTTGCCCCTGTTAAGCGATGGCTCTTGTGCTTTGGGATTAACAGATCTGGCAAACAGCGAAATCCACTTGCAGGATGTTTTTTTTTCTGATATATGCATTTTAATTAAATTAATTCTTTAAAAATGTCTTTAAATTTTGTATTACAAATATTATTTACCTTTACTTTTCGTATCCCTTATTACAAGTTTAAGGCTGCCTTCTCCTATTGTTATTTTTTTTCAAACTGACTTAATTATCGCGCTCTTCATAGAAATAGCAATAAATATCTGAATATTCGGCTCTAACGACCTATTCAGCAGATCAAATAGTCTCTTGGTGTATAACATACACGGATTCGACCTTATCAAGGAACACTATCAGTTAGTTTGCAAACGCCCACTTTATGGTGATGTGTACATAAAATGTGGAATTTTTTCGTACGAATTATGTTAATCTTTAAGTTTGCCACAGTTTGAGGTCTTAATTTTCAGTAATCGTTGAAGCAAACAATATTTTTTCCGGCCAGTATTGCTGTTTTTTTTTATTTTTAAATAAGAACTATGACTAATGGTTCTTCTAATTGTAAAATTAAGTAATTAAAATAATTTTACTATCTTTTATATAATTTCTTATCTAAATTGAGCTCAATGGCCTTTAAATTAATGTTTTAAGTAAATATCTTACGAATTTCCGAAGGAACTTTAATACATATTTGCCTTAAGAGCTTATATTATGAACATAATTTAAGAGCTATTGATTTAATTTAGCATAACTTTGTTATAACCTATATAATACGTGTTCGCTGGGTGCCTGGTAATGTGGAGGCAGTGAGTAGTTGTGCTGTATTCTCTTGAAGCTCTGCTCCATTCATTAAAATGTGCGTGTGAATTGAAGAAGAAAGCCAACGAAAGTTGTTCGCCACATTACCGGCCGACTTGTTACCACACCGACCGCCTTTTAATCGTGCAAATAAATAAACATTACAATCGCGAAGAATTACGAAAATCCATAAATAATTGAACTGAAAAGGAGCAGAGCACGGAGCAGCCACAGCCACCTCCTCATGGGAAGCATTGCCAGGGCGACAGTTGAAGTTGAATCTTCACAAGTAACCTCAACCCCAACATCTTCCTCTCTTTTATCCTTTCTCGTTCCCGAAGACCGGAGGAGAGCAGCATAAAATGTCACAAAAGGAACTGGCAGCACTGGTTGCCTCTCGCACCAGCCGCAAGCGGACCGTTCCCTCGACCACTCGTTCGGAACCGAAGTCCATCATAGAGATACACATATCCAATGACTCGTCGTCTTCGTCGACCGCCAAGAGAGCTTGCCGGGACGTGGAGATCAAGGTGGAGAGGCAGGAACAGCAAGAGCAAGAACCGGAGAATTTAGGTCCACCGCCTCCGCTGACTGAAGAGGAGGAGCAGCGACACAGCGAGTACCGCAGCAGCTGCTCAATATTCCTGCAGGATCTGCCCTGCTTTAAGCTGCAGCAGGCACAGCAGATCCCCAAATGCCGGGAGTGCCGGAGGCGAAAAGCAGCACCCGGTGCGGAGGGCGAAGGCAGCACTGGCAACGATGTTTACTGCCGGTTCTATGAGTTTCGACGCTTGCAGTATAATGACAAAGGGGACCTGAGCGTGGCGGGATTCCCGAATCCGTATAGCGAGCCCACTCCGGAGGACTATGCTATTTGGCAGCCGGATGGCAAAACAGCGCCGACCAACGGCCATATGGACATACAGGTCTGCAGGTACATCCTGCTCCATGCCGGCGACCAGTTCTGCTACTTGTGGCGCCAGGAGGCGGAGGCCTTGCGGCTGCACGAGAATCCCGACGGAACGATTGCCTGGAAGAAGGCAGTTCAGGGTATCCGGGAGATCTGCGACGTGTGCGACACCACGCTCTTCAACTACCACTGGACGTGTCGCAAGTGCGGCTTTGGGGTGTGCCTGGACTGCTTCAAGGATCGCAAGGACGGCAAGCAGCCGTTGCGACGCGCGGAGAATGCTCTCCAGAAGGGATGCGACGACTACCGCTGGCTGCTCTGCACCGATTTTAGTGGTCCGCAGGAGCACGCCGTCACCGAGCTAATGCTGACCCAGATCATAGCCGGGGATGCCCTAAACGTTCTGGGAAGGATGCTGCATGAGGTGCGAACCTTGTGGAAGGTACCGCAGGTGTGTGGCTGTCTGCTGAGCAAGCAGTCCGTGGACGATGCCCAGCTGGACGAGCTTATCCAAGACATGATCAAGGAGTCGCAGCTGAAGCAACACACTAGCTCCTCCTCCCTGGATACCGAAGAGAAGTTGCACCAGCAGCGGAAATTGGAGGAGATGCACGCCAAGAAGCTCGAGTTTGCCCGGGAGCGAGGCATTGATTATGTACCGGGTCGAGTGTGGACCAAGGAGAACCTGGGAAAGGATCCCATTACGACGGCTTTCGACAATTTCAAGCACATAAATTTTTTGAGAAAGGGACTGGCCGGCTTGCGAAGGTTTCTCCCGCCACGGGCCATGACTCTGGCGCATTCAACTCAGTTGGCACCTGGCGTTCCGCACGAGTGGCTTTGCGACGGCAAGCTGCTGCGACTCACAAACGCCATGCATCCTGATAACAGAATCCTTTACCAGGAGGTGTGGAAATGTGGTCAGCCCGTGATGATCTCCGGGGTGGCTCGCTCCTTGAATTTGGACTTGTGGCATCCACAGGCCTTCTGCCGTGACTTTGGCGATAAGCCAAACGATTTGATCAACTGCCTGAATGGCAACCTGGTGCCCAATCAGCCGATGCGCCACTTCTGGGAGGGATTTCAGTGCATAACAAAGCGTCTGCTGGACGCCAACGGGAAGCCTATGCTGTTGAAGCTTAAGGATTGGCCCCCGGGTGATGATTTCGCTGAGATACTGCCCACCAGGTTTGCAGATCTAATGAAGGGACTACCCATGCCGGAGTACACACTGAGGACTGGGAATCTGAACATTGCCAGCTGCCTGCCCAAGATGTTTGTGCCCCCCGACTTGGGGCCGAAGATGTACAATGCTTACGGCTCGGCCTTGCATCCGGATAAGGGAACAACCAATCTCCATTTGGACATCTCAGACGCAGTCAATATAATGGTATATGTGGGCATTCCCCAAGACGAAGACAGCCAGCCGCAACTGGCGGCCACTCAGAAGGCTATAGCCCTCGGCGGGTGCGATTATATAACGAGAGCTCGCTGTCAAAATCAGGATGTACTGCCTGGAGCTCTATGGCACATTTTTCCAGCGCGCGATGCTGACAAAATAAGGGATCTCCTCAACCGTGTGACCCTGGAGAAGGGCTTCCGCCTGGAACCCGATCACGATCCCATTCATGATCAGAACTGGTATCTAGACGACAAGCTGCGGGCCCGTTTGTTCAAGGAGTACGGCGTTGAGGGACACCCAATTGTCCAGTGCTTGGGAGATGCTGTCTTTATACCTGCTGGAGCTCCGCATCAGGTCCAGAATCTGCACAACTGCATCAAGGTGGCCGAGGATTTTGTCTCGCCGGAGAACATAACCCACTGCTATCATCTTACCCACGAGTTCCGGAGGCTCTCGAATTCGCACACGAATCACGAGGACAAGTTGCAAATCAAGAATATCATCTACCATGCCATCAAGGACTGCTGCACCATTCTCACGCGGGCATTGGAAGAGCGCATAGATGCAGAAATGGCCAAGCTAAAGGCAGATTAGAGTTATCATCTCCCACTTAATGTTTTTTTAATTTTTTATACTTAATTTAATATCAAGCTCAATGTTGTATTATTAATTTATATTTTAAAATTGTCTGCAACCAATAATAAACATAATAAACGTACAATAGTTGGTCTTAATATGTTCAAGGGTTATTTTTAATGTCGTCTTTGAATGGTTTCTTAAAAATACAACTTTTAATATAATATTTTCTTTTGTATTAATATTACAGTACATAGCTTAGAAGACGAAACTTTCAATTCACATACACCCGTGCCAGCGACAAATGCATGCTGAGGACGGAACGGAAACTGATGATGAGGAGTCCAGTCCAGACTGCCAGTAGCATCGTACACATCGTACTGCTGTGCTACAAATAAGCCCTTAGAGCTCAGCGAAGAAGTAAAGTCAATTACAACGCCAGAAAGCCTTTTATACAAGATATTGATACATTAGCCGTGGGATCGGAAAACTTGATAGAACCAGCAAGATGACGGTTGATTTTAATGACTATTTTTGGGTAAGCCCACCTGAATCTTTATTATCACCTTTTATAATCAACATTTTACTCCCTTTTGCAGGGCGAGAAAAACAATGGCTACGACGTATTATATCACAATATGAAATTCGGCCTGGTGGCCAGCAAGGAGTTGTCCGAGTTCCTGCGCGAAAAGTCCAACATAGAGGAGCAGAACTCGAAGATGATGTCCAAGCTGGCCCACAAGGCTGGAACACTGAATAGCACATTTGCTCCAGTCTGGACTATATTGCGCACATCGGCCGAGAAGCTCTCCACCCTCCACTTGCAGATGGTGCAGAAGCTAACGGAACTGGTCAAGGATGTGGCCAAGTATGCCGATGAGCTGCACAAGAAACACAAGTCCGTCAAGGAGGAGGAGTCACAGACCCTGGAGTGTGTCCAGGCCATTCAGACATCCACTGTGGCGGTGCAAAAGTTGCGGGATCTCTACGCTGCCAAGGTCCAGGAGCTGGAGAAGTTGCGAAAGGATAATGGCTCGCACAAGGATGCCGAGAAGCTGGAGAGCAAGCTCAAGAAACTGCAGGAGGAGTACAAGGCACTCCTGGACAAGCATAACCCCATTAAAAACGAGTTCGAAAGACGTATGACGCAGACCTGCAAGGTAAGGGAGCTGATGGTACAACTTTTGTCTTAAAATTAACGAATTAATTATGATTTTCTAGCGCTTCCAAGAGATTGAGGAGGTGCATCTGCGACAGATGAAAGAGTTTTTGTCCACTTACCTGGAAATGCTGCAAAACAATCACGACATGGTGGGTCAAGTACATTCCGACTTCAAGAGACAGTTTGTTGACATGTCCGTAGACAAGCTCCTAGAACAATTTGTGCTCAACAAGTACACTGGCCTGGAGAAGCCTGGTAAGTACGATGCCGCGCTGCATTTGCATTTGTATTTAATCCTATTTATTTTGCATTTGATTTTTATTTAATTTGTACAGAAATGCCCGAGCTTGAGTATGTCGCCTTGTCCAGTGGCTCACGGCTCCAGCAGCCGCAGACCTCGGCCACGGCGTCCAACTCGAATTCGGCCACTAGTATTCAGGCCGCTCTCAGGTCTGGTGGCAATGCAACAACCACAGTTTCGGGCAGTGTAGTATCCATGGATCAGCGCGGCGATGCCCTGGGCGCCATCTCTCTGGGCAGCGGAAGCGCGGCCAGCGGTAGTATTCCCTATACCGAGGACCCGATACTCGGTGGAGCTTTGGGTTCGCCACGACCCACATCGCCAGACATGCTGGGGGCCAGTGCAGCAGCGACGGGTCAACCGCAGCCAGCGGGCGGAGCCACCTCCACTGTAAAGAGCCTGCGTTCTTGGTTCTTACCTACAGCCAAGCAGCAGCAGCAGTCGTCGACGGGCGCCAGCAATTTCGGTATGAGCGGGAGTGGAAGCGGCAACAATCAAACCACAAATACCACGACAACAACAGCAACAGCAATCAACAGTAGCAACAATTTGAACACCAACAACACAACAACTACTTCAACAATAGCAACAACAACTGGCACGAATAATCTCACCACCAATATTATCACCAAAAATTCCCCAAACTCTGAGGATACTAGCAATCAAGGTTCATTCTCTTTAATTTTCTTTTTGGTTTCTATTATCGGTTTTATTTTATGTTGGTTCGGTCCTTTCGGTTATAGTTCCTCCTGTGTATTTTACCTGTTTCTATTGTAATATATTTTTCTTATCTGTTCTTAGATACATAGTTTTATGTACGTGCTAAAAGTCATTTGCTTATAAGTCAAGTCAACGTTTTTCCTAAACATTATTAATTGGTATTTTTGTACTACAGAGCCCTGCCTTGATTCTCAATATTTAACGAAGAAAATAAACTTTTCTTCAAATTGTTTATTGCTGTTAAATATTGAGTATAAGCGAAATTTCTATTTCTTTATGTTTGTAAATGTTTTCTTATGTATATGGATTGCAGAAAATATCGTTACATCAACAATGTATCAATATTTGATGTGAAAGTCGAGATATAATATAATATATATTATTGTATTGTATTCCTCTCGAATTAGATCCCCACTTATGTATATAATGGTTTATATTTTAATTTACATATACATTTACTTTTGTTTTTTAGTTGTATTCTATCTGAAATTGTACACTCAAACACCAGCCAATCAATCAATCAGACATTAGTCGGGACTCTTATCCTAAACTATTGAACACACCACCTACACACACACACCGTCATAAGCACACGCGCACACAAAATGCCACAAAGCCGTTGAACTAACAGCACTAACACGATTGTCTCTATATGCTTTTATATTCGTCTTTCGCATTGCTTTGCCAACCATCCATCCATCCATCCATCCATCAACAACACCCCATCCATCCATCTATCCATCCATGCACCTATCGACTAATCGAAAATCAAAACTTTAGACCAGGCACAGCAACAGCCGGCAACAGAGGCCTTAACTCCCACTGCTACTGCGACGAAAAAGCAAGCATTGAATGCAACGACAAGCGAGCAGCAACTATCGAAATCATTAAATGAGCAAGAACATCTCCAGCAGACGGCGGCAGCTTCTTCAGCTTCAGCAGCAGCCGTAACCGCCGCCGCCGCGACAACGACCACAACGTCCAGACGTGCAACGTCACTTTTAAATATATTCACATCGAACTCTCAGGGTAAATGAACCAAGAATGTCAATGAAAGTGAAATGGGCCCCCGAATCCGACCTCCAACCCTTTCCAACTACTACTAAAACACACCTGTACGGCCAAAAAAATGCATGCATCTAGGCTTAATCTTTAAAGGCTTTTCTGTGTGCTGAGCTTATTATTGTTATCTCATCCCCAATTAACATTTAAATCATTTTTAAAGCATTCTTATATGGCGGTGTTTGAGTTCTGAGTTCCGAGGCAGAAGTTACATTTAAGTTTCGACTGTAAACTATATTTCCACCACACGGCAAAGTCTAACATCTCGCATCCCCTACACTGAAACCATCCTGATTTTAGTGTCGAGATGTATTACCTCTTTTCTGTGTGTTCTCTTATCCTAGCTCGCTATTAAGTCATTCGTTGTTAAACCGCCTAATATGATTCTTAAACTAATAATGACAATATTTCGCCGACAGTCTCTGGTATTTTACGAAGTCGTCGCGACAAGACGAAAACCAAAAAGGCAAAGAAAAAGAAAGACAATGAGGCTGCAGAGCACATACAGGAGGAACGACTGACCAGGTGAGTGCTTTGAATGAACAACGGCTTAGTAACGCATTCCTTACTAATCATTTCTAACACCATTTGCAGTGCGGATCGAGCCAACAATACGCTGCTGGACTACGACGACCATGGCCGCAGCATGAAGACCCAAAACTCCAGCGGCAGCAGTGCAGGCGGTGGCTTGGCCGCTCTGTCGGCTACTTCGGCCCAGGGCAGCGTGGATTCGGCGGGAGCCAGCAGCATGGGCGGCAGCGGTGGAGCAGCAGCTGGAGCCAGCGGCAGTCTACCCAATACAGGTGCCCTCACGACCTCGGCCTCGGCTACAGCTCCCGGCGGCTCAAGTGGAAATGGAGCCGCCTATGAAGTGGATGAAGAGGGCTTTAGCATACAGCCAGCCAAGGAGATAGCCTGGGACGAGGGTCAGGATAAATGTAAGTTAATGAAGTGAATGGGTTGAAATTGATAATAATGCTTAGAGGAAATATCGCGACAAATATTGATATATCAATATTATTTGTCATTTATCTGGTTTAGCTGGCAGCTTTTACTCCGACTCGGATACGGATTCGGACAATGACAAGCAGGAGCGCCGGATTCATGTGAGCATCAAGCCGCTGAAGAATGGACAGGCGCCCATGTCGGCCAGCGTGGACGAGCTGCGTGCCACTGTAGAAAATATTTCCCTGTCTCCAACTGGAGTCTTTTCAGTGAGTTTAAGCTTTAACTTTAATTGAACATGAATTAATTCCTTTTTAAATTTATTTCACAACAGCATCACAGCCAGCAACTGCAGGGAGCGCGAGGAGCTCCAGCGTCGCGACAACAGTCGCCGGAAATATCAAACGCCTCGACGCCCACGGCCAGTGTACATCCGTACGCCCCGCTCCAGAGCCCGACGCTGTCCAATAACAATAATAATGCTAACAACACGACCAACAATCGCTATGCGGATCTGGGTGACATCTTCTCCGAGCTCGGAGACATGAGCATGTCCGCACCAGCATCAGCGACGCTGGGAAAACCGCCAGGCAGACAAATACCCACACCGACATCGGCGGCGTCAACAGGCGGCAGCATAGCCATACCGCGACCGCCATCGCGACGCTCTGACATGATAGCCATTGGACCAGCGGCCACGGGGGGCACTGCCCCTGGACGCGGACGAATGTCGCCGGCTCCGGTGACGGCCATGAATCGAGCGGAAAGCATTGGCAGTCTTGAGTTCCGCACAGCCATCGGGGGCGTTGGATCGTCACGGGGACCTTCGCCGCTGACGATCGGTATTTCGGACACCATACCGCTGGCGGTGGCATTCCATGAGATCATTCACGCCTATTTCCGGGGCAGCGACGAGTCGCGATGCCAGGTGAAGGTGTCCGGTGATATGATGCTATCATTCCCGGCCGGCATTGCCGGCCTATTAGCCAATAATCCCAATCCAGCCAAGCTGGGTTTTCGAATTAAGCACGTTCAGAACTTGGAAAATATGGTGCCCAACGCGAAACTCGTCCAGATGTAAGAAGATCCTTTTAACGAAATGACTCGATTAACTCCATTCCTTGCTCTTTCATAAATCTGTAGAGATCGTCAGCAGTCGAGCAGCCTAAGCACAATGCTCGAGTTTAACATGGGAGCCTTGACGGCCCTGCTGCGAAGGCAGGCGGAGAACAATCCAACGGCATCCTACTTCAATGTGGACATTCTTAAGTATCAGGTGCGCACCAAGCCGGGGGCCAGCTCGTGTCCCTTCCAGCTGGTCAGCTACTGGAAGTGCGAGCCCAGCTACACGGCACTCAAAGTGGACTACAAGTACAATAATCACGCCATGGCCAGTGCCTCGCCTCTGCTGAATGTCACGCTCTCGGTGCCCGTCAACGGATCTGTCCGCAATGTCCAGTCCAAGCCGCATTCTGCCTGGTGAGTAAAAACAGGACTAAATTCACTCTTGCGTATCGTAATTCACATCCATTTAATACCTTTCTCAGGTTGGGTGAATCAAATCGCTTGGTATGGAACTTCACCGACATATCGCAGAATTCGCAAGATGGCGGCGTAGGCACTCTGCGAGCCCGTCTAGAGCTTAACGATGGTCCTTCGACGCCGGCGCTTCTGGCTACCCAGTTCAATTGCGAAGGCACCACGCTTTCGGGCATCGAATTCGAGCTTCAGGGCAGCGGGTATCGCCTTTCGTTGGTTAAGAGGCGCTTCGTTTCCGGTATGCCTAAATGGACAATGACCAAGCGTGTATCTGGGATTAACTCTCTTGTGTATTTGCAGGCAAATATGTGTGCGAGGGCGATGGTATACGTAGCGGAGCAACGCCCACTCCGCCGTCAGTGGGCTCAACCAGTCCGTATTCGGCAAAGTCAAATTAATCGCTCCCCGACTCCAAAGTCAGCATGTATGGGAGCGAGAACGGGAACGGAAAATGGCAATATGGCAATAGGCTCGTGAAAACCTAGAGAAATTTTTGTAACTAAGCTTAAATATGAGACAAACACACGGATACCCAAACCATATTTGATTACAGACACAGGACTAGTGGCGCCTTATGAGTTATTTCTCTCTGAGCTTTTAATTATCACCCCCACTCATCCTAATTGTTTAGATTTTGCTGAATTCAAATTGACAGGCTTTATCTTTTTGTCAAAAATTTGGAAACTAGATCAATTTTGATGCTACAAATCCAATTGGAACGGAAAGGAACGGGATGTGGCGGGGCTATATATTATGATGTATTTTTGTACACACACGAAATTCTGTTTTCACGCGTAATGTTGAATCTGCCGGCTGGGGGTCCGCCGAGTGCTGCGAATGCTGCGGGTCGGGCTCCGCTAAATCTGGATGTATTATTTGTTATATATACATACACACACACACAAGTATGCTAGTATATATTATTGAAATGTATTTATTATGTTTAACTGAACGATATTGTATATGTAGCTATGTAGATATCTAAAGCAAACACACCGAACGAACGTTGATTTTATGTTCACTTTTGTACACACAACAACCAAATCCAAAAATGTATTAAATGTAAGATACAAAAAAAGAAAAACCTGCAGTGTGTCGTCTCGCTTGGAATCTCGGTGGCTTTGCTTTCGTCACCGGTGCGGCGGATAAGGCTGTGTTTGCCTCAGAGCAGCTCATGCAACCGGAGTCCAGTTGTTGTTGCTGCCTCTGTTTTCAGCGCCGTTTGCCGTTTCTCCGCCGATCAATTAATTATCAAATTTAGGCAAAGAACATGACAAACACGTTTCGGTCTCTTTTCGGCGACAAACACAACTTATACGTATAGGAAATTAGCAGACCGTCGAAAATAGAATAAACATCGGGTGCCGAAATACACGGGCGCCAACGAATCATCTGAAAGAAATCATTAAATTGTGGGTGTACCTACTAGTCAGAGATCGCTGGGGAGCATTAGCCTAAAATTTAATTTGTAAAAATTCTGTAAGAAATTCAGAAAAGCGCAAGGCAGCTGTCTCGTTGGTTTTTGTTTTGCTATTGAAAGGCGATGACGTCAGACCGCCACAAATTGATCTCAAGGTCGGAGTCGACGGACGCGTTTTCATTTCACTTGGCACACTTGACTGTGGGCTGTGTTGGCCACCTAAATACATTGCATTAAGCGTCCACTTTTCATATCTGGTAGCTTGTATCTTTTGGAGCAGGCGGGAATAAGTAAGTAGTGAATCCAATGGATGCAAGGGTGACTGGACTGACTGCCCGTCGTGGAGTACACAGCACAGTGCTCCTCTTGTTGGCTTGACCATAGAGATCTCGACGATGTCAAACGATAAGATTGAATTACAAAACAATTGTTACTCCGCGCTGTTCATACATATGCATATGGTTATATGGTTATATGGTATTATATTGTATATTGCCCGTGGGTATATACAATTAATTGTTTAACAAAAGCCAGCGACGACTCAACACATGTCTGTTGATATATGACATTAACAACAGCCCTGAAATGTAGAACGCGCAGTGTCTGTATTTTTAGTTAGATAACAAATTTTTAACAGATGCTGCCTGCTGACAACTATTCGCCAGTCAGCAGTCTCAGTAAAATAATAGTAAACTATCTTTATCTGTTTAACAACATTGCACTTTATTCGTTTATTTGTATTGACTGCATTAGTAAAGCTTAAACCTATTACGCAAATACATATATTGTATGTTTAGATATTACTGGTATAAATTATGGGACTTGTGGGGGTTTTATTCAACAACTTTCTAACATTAACATTAATTCATTTTAATTTATCTGATATATTATATATATATTAGTTTATTTCCGTTTGTCTGACAAGCGCACCTTGTAGCCGTAGGGATATATATAAATACGCACACACAACTCAAAAGTATATACACTTCTATATGGTTTTTTTTTGCTAATAAAACGTCAACTTTCGGTGATCAATTCCAATTCTCCGGTGCACAGTGGAACTGGTTTCTATAATGTGTCCCACACACATCATTGCTTTGTTTATACCTCCGACATATAAACAAATATGAATTGGCACTTCCACTAACTGTTATCAGGCTCTCTGGGTCCGGATCCACTTGTCCCACTGTGCATTTAGTCAATTCCAGTTGATAATACACACAAGTGTGTATTTTAGCTTTGCCATAAATATTGCCGCCTTCTCGGAGTGTGTGCGTGTCTAAATAAACTACGGCTGACATCATTTTCTGTTAACATATTCGTAGTTAAGCTCATTATATCGCAAGACACAATTTCGTAAAGTGATTAGTTAGTACATCCTACAGCCCAGGATGATGGGAGGCCTGCAATGGGAAGATGAAAGAAGAAATTCGTTTAGATCGAAGCATCAGGCAGGCAAGGTCATAAATCCCCAATGTACTATATGTACAATGTACATACGTGTTCGTTTTGTTCGTGTAGCAGTTGCTTAATTGCAGATCAAATAGATCATTCGATCGGAAAAAACAATGGGAGCCCCCCGAGGCAAAATACTAATTGCGGTGGGGCCTCCTTTTTTTAATAATATTTATTATTTTATTTTCAGACCTTTCTCGGGCTTTATTTACAGAGTATCTTTTATCCAAGCTCCTCCTTATTGGGAGAGAAACACGAATAAATAGAGAAAATAAACGCAAACGCGCCTGGAATTAATTTTTGTATATACGGTTCGGTTCGGTTTGGTTTTTCTAAAATGCGCAATTGCCGCCGCCCGCCTTTGGTTTTGTATGAATTTATTTAAACTTTTGCGCTATATACTTGGGTACGCAAAATCGATTTCTACGAACGAACGGAACGTCTGTTTATTTGCATATTTTGGCTTTATAGTTCAAGTGAAAAATTCCAAAGAGATTCAAGGTGGAATCGGACAACCGACTGCTTTAGGACGAACGAGTTTCTTATCAAGTGATTCCAAAATATCTTCAAAAGCTCTCTCTGGCATAAACAAGACATCAGGAATTTATGATTTTCGTGGGCAGATCTTTTTTTAGACCCAATTTGTTCGGCACTACTGCTTGGATCACCTGGCCGACTGATAGCTCGCCCGTTAAGTAAGGTAAGGTAAGGTAGGTAATGAAAATGAAAAAGTTGCCTCTGTAGCATGGCAATGCACAGTTAAGCGCTATAGGCCATATCGGGCGACCTCAGCACATGACCGTGAAAGGAGAGAGGGGTGAGGAAATTAATCAAATCGAAAGAAATACCAAATTGGGCTACCAGCTACCGAAAACATAGGTGTGGTCCTTTCGATGAGAAGGAAGCTCCACCGAATTTGAATCTCAATCATTTATGGGCAACCAAACGACTGACTGACTCATGACAGAAACTTCCGTTGCGAAAAACGTATAGTCAGAGTCAGAAATGTTAGCCAAATGCTTCTATATGGGGCTCTGGATACGTGTGTGCTCGCCCGGCAGTATATGGAGACCGTTGAACAAACAAACAAACAGGCCAGGCATTATGTAAAGTAAACAAACCAAAGACGAGCCCCAGCCAACGGAAGGGCGGCCCAAGAAACTGAAGCGTTTTTAATAGTTTTCCCATTCGGTGAGAAGAACGATGATGAACAAATTCCTGCCAGCTCAGTAGAGCAAATATATGAGAAATTTATTCTACGTAACTATTACCTGGAACTACTTTAGGTTAGCACTAAGTGATCATCTTCAAAGAATGTCACTATTAGTTTAACGTCTTACACCAAACAAATAACTAAAAAATTTTTATCAAACCTAAACTTATGACAAGGAAAGCGTCTCTTGTTGCTTAAATTTTTCGGAAGAAATAGCTCAGTTATCTACAAAACAAAGCCTAAACTGTAAATAAATCCAAAATATATATAATTTTCCATGGCTTCCTCTAATCATAATTACCAATTAATCTACATTCATGCATCAATCAAAAGATAATAAATAACACTTCAGAAATCGTGAATCATCAATGGAAATTTCGCTGTTCAAGTTCAGCCTATCGAGTGCCCACAGTAATTGGCAGTTTCACCATCTCAAGGCCGGTCCACACCCAAGAAATGCTTTTTTATGGCCCATCGCAAACTGCACCCCGTCATGCTTTCTCACCTGCTCGTGTGCTCCACTCCAGTGAAATCCTGCTGGCTGACCTGTAAACCCGCTTGCCACGCCCATTTTGCCTTTCTACAGGACGTAGTTGCGCAGCTTTTCGGTGGGCAGGGTTCGATTGGCGAAGGAGACAATCGCCGCCGCCGGCTGGCTTACGGTCAGGTCACAGAACACATGGCACTGGTTGTCCGTGGAGCTGTGGGACCTTCTGGCCACGAACGCGAAGATGGTCTTCTTCTCGGAGTCGCCCTCGCTGGTCCACATCCGGTTCTCGGGGTCAATGGCGCAGTGAGAGATGACATCCGCCGTGTAGTGCTTCCGGAAGAACTTTTTGCGTGTGTTATCCGTGAGGGTTATACCCTGCGAGGAGACCTTGAAGTGCACCTCCGTGGGCTGCGGCATCGGGCGCTGGGCGTACATCAGCCTGATGGCCTTGCGGATAGCCTCGTTTCCGGTCAGCGACTCCGTGTCGCAGGAGAACAGCCACAGGACGTTTGTGGCAGCACCGTGCGTAAGCAGTTGTTGCTGAGCCGGTGTTGTGGCCCTCACCGGAGGTACTATGTCCCGGTCGGGCAGGCGGAGCAAACAGGGCAGCGCCAGCTGGCTTATGGAATGCTCAAAGACCAGCGCAGACAGTGAGGTGAAGACAGGCTCATCGTCGCAGCCCTTTAGGTGCACTCCCTCCGGCGTGGGTTCGATAAGGAAGTGACGCACCAGCTCCGCTGATCCAGCCGGTGGCTGGGCTACCCGAACCACCAGGCCATACGAGTTCTTGTAGGTGGTAGAGTCGCGAACCAAAAAGGTGCCTGGCTGGGCCGAGGCCAAGAGAGCGATGGCGTCCTCGCGGGTCAGGTTGGGCTTGTACCAGAACTTGGCCGAACTCCGGGCAAACTTGACGGAATCGGCAGACACCTCCATAGGCGGCAGAGCTCCACCTCCGCGACGCGGCCCCGTCTGGTAGATGGACTCCGAGGCCAACTGGGTCGACCCAGTTGATGATGCCGACGAGGCAGCCCCAAAAGGCGTGCGCGGTGTGACCGGAAAGGCGGGCGTTTCTGGCCTGCTGGTGGGACTAGGCGTCATCTGCAATTGGCCATTGGTATTTGGGTTGCTCACTCTCTTCGCACTAGTGGCATAGATGGGCGAACCCGGCGATGCCAGCGATGGCGATGGCAATGGAGCAAGCTGTGGCGCAGCGGCGGCCATGGAGAGATCGCGCCGTGTGCGCGTGAGCGTCTCCAGGTGGTTCTGGCCATAAACGGCGCCCAGTTGCTCCAGTGGTTCCAACTGCTGGCGTTTGTGGGTCGCTTCCAAGCTGTTAATTGTGTGATAATTGCGTTCCATGGTCGTCCGCCGATTGACCACGCCATCTGGCACATCCTGCTCCCGTCGCACTTCCTCAAAGTGAATGTTGCGCGTGGTATAGGGAGCGGGTTCCTCCTGATGCTTTACATCGTCCAGGTTCAAGTTGAACTCAAAGTCGTAGTTGTACTTGCTGTTTGCCGGGGCATTCCTTTGGCCAGTTCCCAGTCCGTTGCCACAGCCATTTCGCAGAACTCCGTTTCCGTAGCCATTGCTGGCATAATGCTGGCGCTGGGGCGGAGTGGGCGGCACTCTCTCCCGATCCCGCTCCCGCTCCCTTTCTCGTTCTTCCCTTTCTCTATCCCTGTACTCGTTGTACACCTTTTCCCGTCTCTCGCGGAGCTGCTGCTCGAAGGTATCTCTCAGCGGCGTCGGTGTCGTGCTCCCCGATCTGTAGTGGTATGTGTTGGCTATGGTGTTGGTGTTGGTGCTGTTGGAACTGCTACTGGGACTAGCGGCGGTTCCGAGTGTTTTGCGCACCAGCAAAGGGCTCGTTAGACGGGCCGGAGGCTTTATCATATCGGCGGTAGAGGCACCGCTACCACTCCCCTTCCCGTTTGCACTATTAAAATCGAACGAATCGAGGAAACTATCCGCTCGCGTCGGTGTCGGAGTTTTGCGGAGAGGCGTCGAAGTTTTGGCTATTCCATAGCTAAATGGCAGCGAATTCTCGCGCGCGTGATAAGGTATTCCATTACCATTGCCATTTCCATTACCATTTCCACTTCCAATTCCGCTTCCACTAATATTCCCATTTCCATTCGCCTGCCCATTGCCATTCACATTATAGTTTTTATAGTAATTATTGTTATTATTGGCGCCGCCGTATTGGTATTGGTATTGGTACTTGTGGTCGGCGGCGGCGGCAGCGCTCTCCTCGTACGGCGACCGCATTGTTTCGCGAAGTCCAAAAGACTGATTGAGCAAAGCGAGAAGATACAACTCGCGGTAGAGTCAGTCGTCGGCGTTGGCGTTGGGGCTCCGTGCTCGAGAGTTCGCTCTGTCTTGCAATTGGCGCTCTCTCCCGCTGCCTGTGTAGCACGCTCTCGGCGTTTGTGTTGGCCAAGAAACAACAAATCAACCTCCTCCTCCTCCTCAAGTCAGCGTCTGTATGGGTATTTTGGGGCACAGTGGGTCCAGGGTTCACACAAGTGCTCATTTACAGTGATTTTTAGGAAAAAAAAAAGTTTCCCAGGCCATCAGGTCGTATAAGTAATTTTTAATGTAGACATTGCGTATGAGTAATTTTTTCTATATCAGGAAATTGTATTAAAACGTCAATCCATTCATAATGCTTCATCTAAATATAATTTTTAATAAAATTAATACACTTTTAAAATTAAAAGTGAGATTTGTTATGAATAAATTTAAGAATATTACTCATACGCCTCGTAAGCCATGTAATGCAATTTAATTTGGTTTAAGAAGCTAAGTTTAATAGTTTTATGTACCGGGAACAAAAATAAAAACTTAACTGATAGTAATCAATAAATTAATGTGTTAACTTTTGCTTTAATTAAGTTATAAAACAAGTAATTAAGTTTGTGAATTTAAGTTAATAAAAAGCATATATTTCTCAAAGACTTTTCCTTCCGTTTCTCATAGTTTCTTAGCACTTTTCGCGACATTTCCTAATTATAAAAGTCCATTGGCATGTCCACGTTGCTATTGCGAAAGCTAAGAGCAATGTCAGAAATAGAACTGACAAATTTCCATGAGTATTTAATGCCCCACGCCCACTGTGGCTCAAATACGTAGACACACACACACATGGTCCAAAGGTGGTGTTGGATGCCAGGAGAGATGCCTCCATGAGAGCCCCAAACAGTGAGAGACTGGGAGAGACGGCGGTGATGTCATCCCCACTTATTTACGAATACACACGAACGAGGGAACGACGATCGAAGCAACCGAACTAATCAAAACAAGTTATCGAAGCCAATAGAGATTAGGGGCCTCGTAAAGTCGCATCCATGCACGTTGGACGCGAATTGCGATCAAAGAACCCGCATGCTGCACTTGCAACCAGAAGCGATTGGAGTGGAGTCCCATCGATAAGAGTCTCTCTCTCTACGGATTGACCTGCTCTCGCGGCAATCAACCCCAATTGGGCCCATTTAAAGGGGTAATTCAACGATGGCACCCACTGTAGCGGCGGGCACGTTCCCCGATTGCATTCTTGGTTTCGTTTCGCGTTTCCATCAATTAAATTGCCTCAGATTCTCCATCTCTGAATGGGTTTCATTTGTTTTTTGTTTGGTGGCTCTGAAACAGAGACGATCGTCTTTCCATTGAAAAGGGGGGGCTCTTTCTTATCAGCAAATTGCGGTCTATTTTCCCAGCAGGTTCAGGTTGCACTTTCCAATGAACTTTTGCGGCTATTACGCATACACACGCGAACGGAAAACGAATACACATTGGAAAAGATTGAAGATTTTCGAAATTTTCAGTTGAAAAATGTTTTTATATTATGTAAAATAAATAAAATGTTTAGTTTAAAGTTTGGTGGTTTTCTGAGAGAAATTAATAGCAATAATATGCAATATCTATACTTTAAAGAGAATATTATGTATTTCTTTCGGTGCATCGCATAGAGGAGAAGCTGTCGCATCTTTTTTTGATTTCTCAACATTTTCTTGTAGAAAGTGTCGTGGTGGGCAAGAGCAGCAACAACAACAGAGACAACGACGAGGCATAACTACAAAAGCTAGGGCAATATCGCTGAAACCTCAACCGCCAAGTGACGTCAGTGAAGCAACAACGGTGGAGCAGAGCAACAACACTAAATCAATTACAAAGATTATTTTTCGCTTAAAAAGTAAATTAAAAAAACGATGAGAAAGATGAGTGCAAAAATGCTGCGGCAGCAGTGATCTTCCTCTTCGTCCAGCAGCTAGCAGCAGCAGCAGCGGCAGCAGCAGACGGAGCAGCAGCAGACGGAGCAGCAGTTGTTGTGGGTGGCAAATAAACAAGTTGCTCTTTCTCTCTGGGTCCTCTCTCACTCTCTCGGTGACCCGTCGCCATCTAGTGCTCCGCTCCCAATCTCCCACACTAGCGCCATCTCTTTCCTTGGCCTTAGGTCCCAAGTTGGCAACTCGTTTACCTTTTTTTTTTTTTAGCTTTTCGCCTTTTGCTCCGAACATCTGTTGTTGTTAACTCTTTTGCTGTTGTTGCAAATCTGTTGAAACAAAAACAAAACTTAATGCGGAATTTTGGAAATGCCAATCACAGCCATATGTGCCATATGCTGCGACAACCCGAGATTGCGGACCCATGTGGCCATCTAATGTTGGTTAAACGCTGGAAAGCCATCGCCCAGGCAGTTAACGACATTTTGAGTGTGGTTTTTGGGCGTGAAAGATGCGATATGCGATTTAATTGATTCCAAACGTTCGAATCATGTGATCGTTTTGATTGCCACTCGAAAGTTGACTCAAGACTACAGGTTTCCATGTGAAACCCAAGGGGATCCTTACTTTGTGAGATCGGATAAAAGTGTTTAGGAATATTTTGTTGATTAATCTTAATTGTAAATTGTATTTAACGAAAATATTGGATAAATATGGGATAACTTTTTCAAGTATTATGCTAAATTTATTAAATGTATTAATTATTAAATAATATTTCCCTAGAATTCAGAATATTTATACCCTTGCAGGGTATTATAGTTTCAGTCAGAAGTTTGCAACGCAGTGAAGGAGACATCTCCGACCCTATAAAGTATATATATTCTTGATCAGCATCAACAGCCGAGTCGATCTAGCCATGTCCGTCTGTCCGTCTGTCCGTCTGTCTGTCCGTTTCTACGCAAACTAGTCCCTCAGTTTTAAAGCTATCTGAATGAAACTTTGCAGTTAGTCTTCTATATACTCTCACTCGTAAATATGTCGGAACGGGCCGGATCGGACAACTATATCATATAGCTGCCATAGGAACGATCGGTAAAACTTTCGAAAAAAAATTATAACTTCGTCAGTTTTCAGCAAAACTCCACCAAATTTGATATTTGGCCATTAATTATTAATTTAGAATTTCGGTTTTAATTTCATGAAAATCGAACGACTATATCCTATAGCTCTCATAGGAACAATCAGAAAAATAATAAAAAAAATCATAACTTCGCTGTTTCTTAACATATTTTCATCAAATTTGAGATTTGGCCACTTAATATTCTTTCAGAATTTTAGTTTTAATTTCATGAAAATCGGCCGACTATATCCTATAGCTGCCATAGGAACAATCAGGAAAATAATAGAAAATATCCTAACTTCGCTGTTTCTCAACATATTTTCATCAAATTTGAGATTTGGCCACTTAATATTGTTTGAGAATCTTAGTTTTAATT